>CM046878.1:597048676-597056176 GCA_025667525.1 Glebionis coronaria
TTTCTCTTCTTTCTATTTTATCATCAAAAGAAGATTGCTGGAAGAATAGAGATCCGGTCTTTCGTTCGCAACAAGGTAGCCGTAGGGAGAACCTGTGGCTGGATTGAATCCTATGCCCTCAAGTTCTTCAAGTCCGGATTCATGGATAAGCCTTCAGCTAAGAGGAGGAGAAATGCTATAAGTCAAAGTCAACTTCGTTCACCACTACGTTCTTTCAGAACCGCTCCGTGGGCTTCCCTGAAAGCTAAGATGTGGAATAGCGCTAGCTAACAAGTAAACGAGTGAATCTTGCGTAAGTGAACGGAATGTTGTTGGCATGTTCGAGCTAAGCAAGTAAACTACTTCTCTTCGTTGCGTAGGCGAAGTGAGTTGGCTGTTTTGAGCTAGGGCTAAGCGAGCCAGAAGTGATCCAAGCTGAAAGTGAGCCGGAGTTCGTAGGCTAAGTGAACGGGGAGCAACGGCTGATCGAAAAGCGAAGATAGACGCATAGTTCAGTGATCTACAAGAGTGGTAGAGGTCCCGATCAGGTTGTTTTAACAAGCTAGTTAGGCCAGATAAGCTAAACTAGTAGTTCGTAGTTCCCCAGGCCAGCGGTCTCGCTATTCCTGATGATCAGGTTAGGCAAGCTAATCACGCCTGCTGCGTCAAACCTTCATTGAATGGGAATGCAAATTCGACGGCATCTAACTACCTAAACCTAAGGCGAATACGTGAACAGAGACTTCTCTCTGCTGCTGTAGCTGCTAGGATACTCAAATTGTCTGCTTCAGCTAACCACACGGCGTTCAGTCGCCCAAACACACGAACATACTATACAAAGAAGGAGAGGCAAGCGCTGAGTCTTAAATTAGATTACCCCTCTGATTCGTCACCCGCTGAGCTAACGTCGAGATGTAAGTGTTAGAAAGAGTAAGTTAAGTAAAGAAAGATGTCAGTTAATAAATCAGGGGACCCAACCCTCACTAAGGTTAACGGATTGTCTACCATTCGCTTAGCTTCGGAAAGCCCTGTGCAAGCCTACAAAGAAAGGCACAATGCTTATGTTGCATGCAATATCTTGGAATCTGCTTCGATATAAGTCGGATGGATAGTTTTTTAGATTCAAAAAGAATCAAATAGCAGCGAGACTAAATGGTTTTAAGTCGAATAAAAGGCCTAGGAGTCATAAGCAAAAGCAAGATAGAAGCTTTAAAAATCCACACATATATAAGTATACGCTCTACTAAATCTAGATAACTAGAATTCCAAGGGACCAGAAATCCTGCCCGTAGATGGCCGAAACAGAGCTTCGGAGGGGCTATGCTGCTTACTGTAACTGTCAAATTTGATTCCCTTCCCCTTTTGCCGGAGCAGGACACACATCAAAAATCGAAATGGCAAAAAAAAGACCTCCTACACGCACGGGAACCAGAACAAAAGAAGGAGATAGGATCCACCTGCACGCCCGAAAGGAACCAAGACCAGCAGTTGCATTTGATCGAGTTGAAGCAGCAGATCCAAGCAATCCTGGGTTCCGTTGACCAAGTGAAGGCTTGCATATCGAGGCACTAGTCACGAACGTCCAACTCGAAGCAGCTACTTCACCCCTGGAACAAAGCAGTGGTACTTCTTCCCCCAGTACCCTCTTTTATACTTTTGGACCTACTCTCTTGCTTTACGTTAGTAGATTAGAAACTGGCTTTGCCTTCGCTAAAGCGATGCGCATAAAAGAATGGTTTTCGTAGGAAAAATCTCTTAAGAGAAGAAAGATCTACGCTACGAAAAGGAGCGAGCGGAGAGAGCATAAAGAGCTTACTTATAAGGTACGAGCTTAGAGCCTTGCGTCACTCTGGTATGCTAATCAGTTCGTTGTACGACTCTGGAACGGTAGTCGCTTAGTGCGACAACACTATGGGATGCAAAGAAGCTTCGTCACCCTTCTTTAGTTGCTGATATCGCTCATTTATACGAGTTTTTCATAGCGATATTTGTTATGTTTTGTGTCCTAAACGTAATGGATAGACCCCGTATTGCTTATATTTTGTGTAAAGTGTGTTTTATAGGTTCTCAACTCACCATGTCTTACCGACAAGAAAGAGTTGATTCACCTTGAGGGTACGGCTCTTGGTGTGATACATCAAATCCGTTGATGGTTGCCAGGTTACCCAAAACTGGATGGTTTTCACTTGCCATGGTCCTAGACTGAAAAGCGGCTAATCCAAGGGGGTACGGCTCTTGGTAAAGATTTTATCAAATCCGTTGATAGCTGTAATAGCTTGCTTAAAGCTATAGGGTGTTCAATTCACCGATGCTTCATTGCTAAGAATTGGCGAGTCCAGAAGGGTACGGCTTCTGGTAAAGACATATCAAATCCGTTGACGGCTGTGATGGTTTGCCTAAAATCATCAGGGTACCCCCACTCACCATTGATTCACGTTCTAAGAGTTGGGCTGGGTTCTAGTCTCCCAGGGTGATGCTTATTCCACCAGAAAGACTGGCTAGCCCAAGAGCGAGCAGCTACTTGGTAAAGGCTCATCAAATCTGCTCATGTTGCTGTAAAGATTTGGGACCAAAAGGGGCTAAGCAAAACAAGTCAGGGAAATCAGTACCAGCCTCGAAAGCCGAGTTGCGGCGCAAGACCTAACAGTTGCGGCGCAACTGAAGGTGCTACAGAACATGGTGCTTGCGGAAGCCGAATTGCGGCGCAGCTTCTACCAGTTGCGGCGCAATTGGAGGGGCTACAGATCAATGTACTTTCGGAACACTAGTTGCGGCGCAAGACCTATATGTTGCGGCGCAACAGATGCAGTTACGAAATTGTGTTTTTATTCCTAATTAAGGGGGAAGCTAAAGAGTTAGTGGACATCATGGGACATTATTGCTAGACGTTTTTTGATGTCCCAGGAGGAGTATTTAAGGAACACAACATCCACACAAGATAAGGCATCCATTCATATCATCATACACTCAACATCCATATTACACACATCCATTCTTGAAGATATAATTCAAGAATCATCATCATCAAGCTTTAGCATCATTTTCATTATCATCATAAGTTTCTATTGAACAATTGTTACTTCAAGTTTTTACTTTGTTACTTTGAAGATCATTGGAACCTCTTTCTCAATTTGGTATTCATCTTCTATCATTTTAATAGCAAGATTAAAGTATGTCTTTTACATATTCAATTGTGTTTGTTACAATCATGAGTAGCTAATTTCTTTATACGTTTGCTTGGATTATGTGATGTTTATGTGTTAGATTTTGGGTTGGAAATTCGATTGATTTGTTGAGATTAATTGGGGATCCGTTTGGGTTAATAACTTAATTATCTTGTCAAAATTGTTTATACTCTTGTTTGGTAATCTAAAAACGGGTATTCGAAAGGAATCCGTAATTTTTACTAAAATAGGAACGAATTAATCGGCCTGTCTTTAGTTGATTATAAGTGAATGATATTCGAAAGGAGTCATTAACAACAATTTTCATAAGTAGATTTTCACACAAACGCTAGCTACTAAATTAAGAGAAATCGGTTTAGGAGTTAGTAAGCTATTCGAAAGGAAGCTTATAAATTAATTCTCACTTATCAGCTTGAAACTTTATGCACTATTACTTGAGGTGTTAACGGTATTCGAAAGGAATCGTTGCATGGTTAGGTAATTGGAGAAATCCGGTATTCGAAAGGAACTTAGGATTTTACATTAGAAGTTTATCGATATTTATGTAATGCACCGGGAACATTTCAGAGGTGTATGATGGCGATTTTTCAGAATATGATTGAGAATTCCATGGAGGTTTTTATGGACGATTTTTCGGTTTATGGGAGTTCATTTGATGGTTGTTTAGAAAGTTTAGATAAGATGCTAGCACGGTGTGAAGAAACAAATTTGGTGCTTAATTGGGAAAAATGCCATTTCATGGTGAAGGAAGGAATAGTATTGGGGCACAAAATTTCTAAGGCGGGAATTGAGGTTGATAGAGCAAAGATTGAAGTTATAGCAAAGTTACCACCTCCAACGAACGAGAAATCAGTTAGAAGCTTTCTAGGACACGCGGGGTTTTATAGGCGGTTTATTAAGGATTTTTCAAAGATAACTAGGCCGATGACTCGTTTGTTAGAGAAGGATACAAAGTTCGAATTTTCGGAGGATTGTATGAAGGCATTTGAATTGTTGAAGGAAAGATTAACGAACACACCCATTCTAATCTCGCCAAATTGGGATCTACCCTTTGAGTTGATGTGTGACGCGAGCAATTTTGCGGTAGGGGCGGTATTGGGTCAAAGGATTGAGAAACATTTTAGGCCGATTTATTTTGCAAGCAAGACATTAAATGAAGCTCAGCAAAATTATACCACTACCGAGAAGGAATTACTAGCTGTTGTGTTCGCATTCGATAAATTTCGGTCTTATTTGGTATTGAGTAAAACGGTAGTGTTCACGGATCACTCGGCCTTGAAGTTTCTGTTTTCAAAGTTAGATGCGAAGCCGAGATTGATTAGGTGGATCTTACTTTTGCAAGAATTTGATGTGGAGATCCAAGATAAGCGGGGTAGAGAAAATGTGGCGGCGGATCATTTGAGCCGTTTGGAGAATCCGAGTCTTGGAGCTTTGAATGAAGAGGATATTCGAGACACCTTTCCGGATGAAAGGTTGGCATTTGTTGGAAAAGCAGTTGGTGAACGAGGTCCTTGGTACGCCGACCTAGCCAATTATTTAGCAGGTGGAGTCGTTAGTAGATTGCTTACTTATCAACAACGGAAAAAGCTATACTCGGATGCCAAGTATTACTTTTGGGAGGAGCCGTTTCTATTTAGAATGTGTGCCGATGGAATGGTGAGAAGGTGTGTTTATGGAGCCGATACAAGGCGAATTCTCGATGAATGTCACCATGGTCCAACGGGAGGGCATTATGGTCCAACCGTGACGGGAAAGAAGGTGTTTGATGCGGGTTTCTATTGGCCTACTATTTTTAAGGAAGCACACACCTTAGTGAGGACATGTGATTCGTGTCAAAGGCAAGGTACGGTTACAAAACGAGACGAGATGCCGCAACAAAGTATACAAGTGTGCGAGGTTTTTGATATTTGGGGAATTGATTTCATGGGGCCGTTTAAACCGTCAAACAAAAATGTCTACATCTTGGTGGCGGTGGATTATGTATCAAAATGGGTCGAGGCAAAGGCACTACCTACTAATAATGCTAACGTTGTTATTGAATTTTTGCGAAGCTTGTTTTGTAGGTTTGGCATGCCAAAAGCTTTGATAAGTGATCGGGGAACCCATTTTGCAAACACCCAAATGGAAAAAGTTTTGAAGAAATATGGGGTACAACACCGGTTTTCGACTTCCTACCACCCTCAAACAAGTGGGCAAGTCGAAAACACCAATCGGGCGATTAAACGGATTTTGGAGAAGACGGTCAACAATAACCCGTCTTTATGGTCAAAGAAATTGGATGAAGCATTATGGGCATTTAGGACAGCTTACAAGACTCCGATTGGGACCACCCCGTTCAAGATGCTATATGGGAAAACGTGTCATTTACCCATGGAGATAGAGCATAAGGCGTATTGGGCGCTTAAAGAGTGTAGCATGGATTTACTAGCTAGTGGCGAAACCAGATTTCTACAACTCCATGAGTTAGACGAGTTAAGATGGAACGCATACGAGAATTCCGCTCTTTATAAGGCGAGAACTAAGATGGTCCATGATTTGAAAATTAGGCGGAAAGAGTTTAAGGAAGGGGACAAGGTGCTTTTGTTTCAATCGAAGTACAAATTTAAAGCACCTAAGTTGAGATCAAAGTGGACGGGCCCTTACTTGGTGAGACGGGTCTTTTCGGGTGGATATGTGGAGCTAGAAACGGATGAGGGCGGATCATTTATCGTTAATGGTCAAAGAGTCAAACTTTATCATGAGGAAGATGAGGAGAACGGTATGACGATGGAGGATGGGTTTTACCCGTTCTAGATTCTCGGCACAATGAGGAGTCAAGCTCATGACTCGAGGAAAAAAAACGAGCACTTCCGGATTAAACCCCGGTTTGTTGTATCATTTCTCTTTTAATTTCTCTTATTTTGGTTATTTTTGCTGATTCTAGTTATTTTAGTAACTTAGGAGTTTTAAAAGTATGGTTTTGTATAAGTGTTTAAGTAATTTAAAAAAAAAAAAAAAAAAAAAAAAAAAACTCTTAGCTTTTCTTAAGTTGTATGTTTTGTAAAATTGTTAGTAGGTTTGAGTCGGATTTACTTAGGGACAAGCAAATGCTTAAGTATGGGGGGTTTGATATCGCTCATTTATACGAGTTTTTCATAGCGATATTTGTTATGTTTTGTGTCCTAAACGTAATGGATAGACCCCGTATTGCTTATATTTTGTGTAAAGTGTGTTTTATAGGTTCTCAACTCACCATGTCTTACCGACAAGAAAGAGTTGATTCACCTTGAGGGTACGGCTCTTGGTGTGATACATCAAATCCGTTGATGGTTGCCAGGTTACCCAAAACTGGATGGTTTTCACTTGCCATGGTCCTAGACTGAAAAGCGGCTAATCCAAGGGGGTACGGCTCTTGGTAAAGATTTTATCAAATCCGTTGATAGCTGTAATAGCTTGCTTAAAGCTATAGGGTGTTCAATTCACCGATGCTTCATTGCTAAGAATTGGCGAGTCCAGAAGGGTACGGCTTCTGGTAAAGACATATCAAATCCGTTGACGGCTGTGATGGTTTGCCTAAAATCATCAGGGTACCCCCACTCACCATTGATTCACGTTCTAAGAGTTGGGCTGGGTTCTAGTCTCCCAGGGTGATGCTTATTCCACCAGAAAGACTGGCTAGCCCAAGAGCGAGCAGCTACTTGGTAAAGGCTCATCAAATCTGCTCATGTTGCTGTAAAGATTTGGGACCAAAAGGGGCTAAGCAAAACAAGTCAGGGAAATCAGTACCAGCCTCGAAAGCCGAGTTGCGGCGCAAGACCTAACAGTTGCGGCGCAACTGAAGGTGCTACAGAACATGGTGCTTGCGGAAGCCGAATTGCGGCGCAGCTTCTACCAGTTGCGGCGCAATTGGAGGGGCTACAGATCAATGTACTTTCGGAACACTAGTTGCGGCGCAAGACCTATATGTTGCGGCGCAACAGATGCAGTTACGAAATTGTGTTTTTATTCCTAATTAAGGGGGAAGCTAAAGAGTTAGTGGACATCATGGGACATTATTGCTAGACGTTTTTTGATGTCCCAGGAGGAGTATTTAAGGAACACAACATCCACACAAGATAAGGCATCCATTCATATCATCATACACTCAACATCCATATTACACACATCCATTCTTGAAGATATAATTCAAGAATCATCATCATCAAGCTTTAGCATCATTTTCATTATCATCATAAGTTTCTATTGAACAATTGTTACTTCAAGTTTTTACTTTGTTACTTTGAAGATCATTGGAACCTCTTTCTCAATTTGGTATTCATCTTCTATCATTTTAATAGCAAGATTAAAGTATGTCTTT
>CM046878.1:597061176-597076176 GCA_025667525.1 Glebionis coronaria
GACAGCGAGACAGCCATTGTGGTAAACGGGAGCAAAGCAAGGGAAAGAGAGGTGAGTGACGCCAAGGGGAATTCCAGCACGAAAGCAAGTGTTGTTATCACACGTCCGTCCTGTCTGATTGATTCACCTTCGATTATTCAATCAAGGAAGCAGAGTCAACGGCCTTTGAAGAAAGATGACTTCTATTTTAAGATATTGAGTTGGACAGTCGCTCAAAGGCAAAAAAGAAGAGCAAAAACAGAGGAGATGTCTTCCTCATAGGCCATTGACTATCTATCCCCGGAGTCTTTCTCTCCGTCAAAGGGACTCTCTCTTTCTTGAACAAGCACGGCGCTATCAGGACAAAATCCTAGCAGAAGCAGAAAAAGAGGAAGAGAAAGAGGAGCGAACAGCCACTATAACATCGTTAGATGAGCTTCAGTTGCGCCCCTTTGTGAACGAGGGGATCGAAAGGCCAGCCAAAGTAAGTACGGCTGAGTTTCAAGACTACGAGACTCAGAGTTGGGACTAGCCGCATGTCATCTTTCTCAGAGTCTGAGCCTGACACCTCTATTATTACATCAAACAACAATTGAATTGGGATCAAAGAATTAAGGGATTGGATTTGCCCCCGTCTGTCTTGTGTTCAACGAAGGAAAGCGCCCTTCCTTCTTCAGCTTGAAAGACATCTCAGGAAAGAGCTACTTCAACTGAAGAAATTTCTTTAGTAGCGAGAACCCTTCCTACTCGAGAATAAGGTCAGGAAGTGAAGCGTTTTTTCAGTTTTTCTTTCAAAATCTAGTAAGTGTTATGCGGGGGGTGGGGATTCAGACCGATGAGGGACGTAGGAATTGCCCTTAACTGTCCGGAAGGCTGAAATAGCTTTCTCGGGAGCCTCTGGGAGGCCGGGGTATTCAATCCCATGATACTCAAGGAGCAAGGCGTCGTATCCCAGGGGTTCTACTAATACATCGTATAGCGGGTCCAGTTATACCAAAAATGGAATGGGACAGTCATTCGAAAATGAGAAAAGAAAATCAGAGTGCCAAGACATCTATATGACCAAGATGGCCATCTCACGAATTGGATTCGAACCAATATCAAGCTACTTTCCTTTAGTAGATCTGTCATCCCCCTCATTATAGTCCTCCTAGAATCAATAGCATTTCGTCAGAATACATCCTGTCTTTTCACCTTAGTAGTCCTATGCATAGTCAGTACTATAGCCCCAATCATGGCTACTAATAAAATCAGACTAGGAACCAAAAACCAGACGGAATAGTAGGTATAAAGTAAATTGCCCAATGTTTCCAAATTAGTCCAACTTCGTACCTTTCCGGCATAAACCATATATCTCAGAGAGGTCATATTTCTTTGGGTTGGTAGTAATGGAATGCTTTCATTATCTAAAATGAAGAACATTTCCCACCAAAAGATCAGTCCAATAATACCACTCACTGGTAAATAGCGCAATACTTCTTCGTGAATCTCCGCTATTTGAATATGGAACATCATAACAACGAATAGGAATGAAACGGCTATAGCTCCTATATAAACTACTGGGAAGATCATAGTGAAAAAGTCGAGACCTAACAAAAGAAGTAAACCTGAAGTGTTGCGAAAGACTGGGATGGGAAACAAAACGGAATGTACCGAATTTTTAGCACGTACAACCATCAAACCAGAGACCAAAGCAAGGCTCGATAAAACAGAAAGTATCATAGTACGTCGTCCTTCCCTGAAATGTAACTTTCATGCTGGAGCAAGAACTAGCATGAAAGTCGATCTATTACAACCAGCGCGGTTGTTCGTATTTCATTTTCTTCTTCCACGCCCTTCTTTCTTAGAAAGGCGCTCACTGAGTTACTTACGGAATCTCAAATCTTGAGGCTGATTACGGCCCCTTTGATGAAAGGTAAGCGCTTTGGCTGGCTACCTATAATATAAAGATCCTTCACTGCACACTTTAGATATCTGTTTCCATCCAATCAAAGACGGCGAAGCGCCTCTAATATCTAAAGGCCAAAGAGTGCTCTTTGCGCTACTACGCATCCTTACTCATAGTATAGTGCAAGTTAGGTTTGGGTATAGCAGGACTTGAACCTGCGACCATTAGGTTAAAAGCCCAATGCTCTACCAACTGAGATATACACCCCAAAAAAGATGTAGTAGTAAATAAGGATTGGTACGGAAAATCAAAGAGGGCTGCCCCTCTTCATCATATTAAAGGGGCGCGGCTTTGTATGAGGCTCGTACTGCAGAGCAAGCGAAGAAAACGTAAGAGCGCGCGCTAGCACTCCTGCAAGAAAACGACCTAGCTAACGCGCCCCTTATTGAAAAGTCAAGAATATTGAATGATCGATATGAGAAAGAAGCGCTCAAGCATTGGAAGAAAGCCGACCTTACTCAACAAGCACCTTTCTTATCTTAGTAAGATTGCTTGTTTCCAGATTCTATCTACAAAAAAAAGGTCAACGGGGGGGTACTAAAATGGCTCTCACTGACACCATCTACGAGAAGGTGAGGTCGTCTTTATTTCCAGCCGCCATACGGTTCGCCTTAAAGCCTTAAAGACGGAGAAGGGGATGAGCAGTTATCTATGTAATTACGGTCTTTGTTGGCCGGGGCGAGCACTCTCTTTTCTTTGTCAAATTCCGTCTTACCAAACAAGACTGACTTCTTACCAACCCGCGAAGGGTTGTGAGGCTGGACCAGAGGTACAAAGAATGAATCTATATCTGTGCACGGAAGGGCCGGCGGCCGCTCAACTGTTCGAGCGCAATGCAGTGGTATTGGTTCCGATCGACAAAGGTAGAATGCCTGGTCGAAGGTCCAGTACAGTAGGTAGCAGCCGTGTTCGTTTTGGCTCCCGAGCGAGAACGAGAAATAGGCGATGGACCATCCTTGCTGCTACGTACGTTGACATTGACTTGACAGATTCATCCAATTGAACCCAAACTCAAAGGAGGACCACAAGCTCGGGGCTCGACGAAAGAGAAAGTCTCGGCATTAAGAAAATGGGATTAGCTGTGAAAGAAAGAGCCCGTCATTCATTTTTTCATGAATATTCATAGCTGAGTCTACTAAAAGAGGGACCAACTCATCGTAGTGATTAGAGGACACCTCTGATCGTTCACCTCTAATGTGACACGTTCCCTCCCAGTTTGATTAACGGGATCAGTCGGCTAGAGAGCGGGGCTATTCTTCTTCCGAGGAGACAAAGTAGTCTCTTGTACTGACCGAACCCTCAGTTCGGAAGTCTTCGTCAACATGTTACGAAGCTCCAGTCTGGCGGTCAACTTGATGCGGGAGAGGCATGAGTGCAATTTGATCTTGTGGTGTATTCCTTTGTAGTGAGTAGGGCCTCTTTCTCGTTGATCAGTTCGCCTCCGCTCTATTGAAAGGTCTCCATTCCTACGTTTTGTCAATGAACCCGTGGATAAGTAGGCCTTTCTTGCAGACCGATCTTCTGCCGAGTTCCTTCCTTCGTAGTCAAATCTGATGATACGCTTTGGCGATGTTACCTACCAAATAAAAGGCCTGCTAGGTGATCGAAATCGCTCAGGTCACCGAGGACTCACTCACCTACTCCTTATCTAATACTTTCTTCTATCTACTGAATTAAAAGACCCGCCGCGCCGGGCTATAAGATAAGATACAGCTACTACTTGACTGGTAAGAAAGAGCTTCCGTAAGAACTGGAAGACTCTTGTATGTACGGTAACCCTATCTTCCGCTACTGGTGGACTGTTGCACATAAAGGCCGACAGAAGCAACCTTTCTTAGCGCGCTTTTCAAGCGCTTAGCTTCTGCTAGAAAAAAAGGCGGCAAGGCCATAAAGTAAGTGAAGTTGCAAGCCTAAGCCAAGAAGGTACGAACGAAGTGACGGGCCCTTTTAGAGATAGGGGCGGCTTTCTTGTGGTAGTCATTGTGAACATCTCTCCTCTTCTCTTAGCGTGCATAGTTTTCTTACGCCTTAGGCACATCTATCTTTCTTAGTTTCACGCTAGCCTAATGAATTGAATATGAATAAAAGTCAGTCTTTTAGTAAGCGTATATAAGCAGCTGTTTAGTGTATAAGCAATTCTTTAGTGGTCGCACTGGTACGATGGAGGTTGCTTGAAGATGATGTTACGCGGCGTTCAGAACCAGTCTTGAAGTGAATGAATTAGAAAGAACGAAGAAGTAAGGAAATGAGATGACTCTTTCTTGAACTATATTATAAACAGACCTTCCCCTCTACACCAATCACGAGTTTTTCTCCATTCCTCTCATATATCATCGTAACGCCCTTAATGCTAGGTTTTGAAAAAGACTTTTCATGTCATTCCCATTTAGGTCCGATTCGGATCCCTCCGTTGTTTCCTTTTCCTTCCGCACCTTTTCCTCGAAATGAGAAAGAAGATGGTACCCTTGAATTGTATTATTTAAGTGCTTATTGCTTGCCAAAAATCCTACTTCTACAATTGGTAGGTCACCGGGTTATTCAAATAAGTCGTGTTTTTCGTGGTTTTCCCATGTTACAACTTCCGTACCAATTCGGTCGATCCGGAATGGATCGGTTAAACATTCCATTAGGGAGCCTGGTCTTGACTTTTCTGTGTGGTATTCATTCTCGTTCGGCTCTTGGAATCACATCCAGCAGTGGTGGGAACAGCTCGCAAAATCCAACCACTTCACCTACTTCATTGCCCCTAACCCTTTCTCGTACCTCTATTGAAACAGAATGGTTTCATGTTCTTTCATCGATTGGTTATTCCTTTCCGTTCGTATCTCTTTCTCCAATTTCGGTCTCGATTAGTTCACAAGATTGAATGGCCAATTCTCCTCCGGACCCTCGATTCGATTGTTTTCCAAGAATGTTGAGCCGGGTATGTAAGCCATGTATCTGGGAGGAACTTAAAAGAAGGGCTTTCGGTTTTTTTCACCCCGTTTTGTGGTCTTGCAGCTATTTAAATAAATAAGAATATCAAATTATATATATAATATAAGACTTTTTTAGAAGAAAGATTATATATATGTCCAATCCCCAGTGGTGGTGGGACCAACCAAGATGTATGTCGTCCAACCCAACCTCAGACTCTTTCTTCCCGGCCTATTTGACTCTCTGGCCGCAGTTATAGTTATTTAGGTGGTATCCCGAGATTGAAGAGATCGAATTCCTCCGGGGAACACACGAAACAAAGATATGAACTGGGTAAATAGAAATGGAAAAGAGATGTTTCCAATTCATCAAAATGAGAAGCTTTTTCTACATCCATATGATCTACTAAAGTAGATTGGTATTGCCCATATAATAAAAGCAGATCTTGGTCCATGGAATCCCAAGAAGGTAAGAACTCCAACCTGTCCGATGCTTCTTCGGCCAAATACGCTATACAAGTGGGACCTGCACTATGCGCAAGCTGTGCGAAAAACCGCTTCTTTTTTCCGGTTCTGAAACAACTTGGGCGAAATAGGGTTCTACCGGGAAACCATGGATTTTTTAGTTTTCGCCATTGGTTACTGGTTGAGCCACTGGAATGGAATGAGATAAGAATATCTGGAGATCTTTCCTCTCCACTTACTCGTAACAGGCTTTCCCTAAGACTTCTTCCGAATGGCATAATTGGAAGATTGATTCCTCGATCTTCAAAGAAAACTGACTCCTCCTACTCCTTCTTCTCCTTTAGGATAGGATCGTCGTTGGTCCTTCTTTCACTAATGATCTAATGATCTCACCATTTTCTAGTAGTTCTCGCGAACGCGCGAGGGACTATCCTTTCTATCGCTTGCCCTTTCTTTTCACTCTCAAGACAAGGCTCTCTCTTTTATAAAGCGAAGCAAAGCGCATGGCGCTGAAAGCTCAATAAACACAGACGAACACGATGCAGGGCATAGCATAAATGAAACTGCTGATCATTTCATAAAACATATATGCTTGACCTTTCTCGATGCTTTTTTTGGGTGACTCACCAACCGACCCAGCAGTGATCAATGACAGAATGGTACGAACAAATCAAAGTCATTGGATTTGGTAGTTCTCCATGGACTTCTCTCTTTAGCCCTCTGTATATGTTCATAAATGGGTGTGCACCTCCAGATGGGCGGGGGCCGGCCTCATACTCTTTTATCTTATGCAGCATTTATTAGCTTAGCTGGGTTGGGTGGATCGTGCAATAAGCCTCTCTCGACCCTCCGTTTATCATACGTCTTTATGAAAGCCTCTCGCCTTTCGAGATCCGGTCCATCATCAACTCAGTAAGATCTTCTTGTTTGCCCGCTTTGATTAGGCTTCCTTTAACGGATTTGATCGGCATTTCGTGCCTGCAGTCCTGCTAAATTCGACCTTTTATCAGGGTAGCGTAGTAAGGTTAGAGGCACAACTAGAAGAGTTGGCCCTATTTCTATTTTTTGATCAATTCGATTGCAGTCTCTGAAGTCCTTCTTGATCGATGGTCCCCATTAGCATTAGTGCTAATTAGCAGCCGCTTTTTTTGGAAGGCGAGATACTTATGTGTGACCGCGGATTCCACGGTAGCAGTAGTTCTAGCTCTACATTAGGAGCAGGGGGGCTCTATATAAAGGAGGTACGGACCCCTCCCGGTACGATGCAGCTGAAAAACGGAATAGGCTACCGCGGCTCGCTTCGCTTTTGTTGCGGAGCTCACTGCTTTTGGAGTAGTGCTTGCAGCTTGCTGCTTTCTGTTCAAGCGGAGCTGGCTGTCTACTCCACTTGTATATAGACAACAATAGCGCCCAAGATTTTCCCTTCGCGTAGTTCATTGAAACTTCCAACTTCACTCCGTGGCCTGTGCTAAAGAAGCGTGTCTTAACTAATTCCTTTGAACTCATTTCACCTTGCACCTTTTCTTTCTTTTCCTCATCCCATGATCCTTTCCCATGTCGTGGAAGTGCAGCAGTGCTCTTTCATTCTTCATAACGACTATAACCAAGCTGCCAACCAATAAAGCAAGCACCTTCATGGACTGAGACCGTGGAAGCTCCGTTAGCACCTTAAGGTTTTCTTTATCCTGAGAACCCTCGGGAATATTCAGAGACTCGGCTAATGCTTCTAGGCCCACATTCGAAGACAGACCAAGCACCTCTCTTACCCACTCACTATCTAATAAACCGGACTGGCTTATTATCTGAATGAGATCGGAAAGAGAGGAGGTAGCCCAAATCTTCCAATAGGCGCATACGAAAGGTTCTGAAAGAATTGAAAAAGCTCTAAAAAATAAACAACCCGACCTGAGGAACTACCAACAACGGAAGAACTAGCAACAGCGGGAGAAACCTTTTCTAACCTCAACTTCTAAGGCTTTAGCAGACGACCGGCTTTCGACTTTTTGAAGGGAGTTCTAACGATCGTAGCGTAGGCCTAGCTGGGAACTCAATGAGACTTTCCAGCTCGAGGCTAGAAGCTACCAACACTTTAATACAAACAAAAACAGAAATCGGAATTCGTGGGGCCCGAGGCCTTATAGAAAAAGATGAATGATTAAGCGAGACTTTACCTTAGAGACCAATGAAATGAGACCAAGAAGCTTTATTACACAAAAGTTCTTTGAAGACCTTTTGCTTCTGCTTCCCTGCTTACTATTGCTATCACCTCAACTGCTTTGACCTGCTCACTTAGAGTGAAGATCAATAATGGGCGGAAAGGAGTTCACACAAGACCACAGAGCGAGAGAGAGAGCCTTCGCTTACCTGTTTAACCGTGCCCTCCTATCACACCTATCTCCCTTTTCCTTCAGTCACATCCAGTCTCAGTTCTGCTTCCAACTACCGATGGGGGAGAGCTTGGACGTATAGCAAGATTGAATAAGAGATATGGCATACGGGAATAGTATATGAAATCGCAAAGGCTGGAAAGAGACTGGAGATGAGCGTGGTTAATACTTAATAAACCACCTTAGCAATTACTAGTAATGCCCCTATCGACCTCAGTCTTGTTTTTTGCTAGCTTTAGTCTAGAACTATACTATCTCATTAAACGTCGAATATCCCTAGCCAGTGAAAAAGGAATGAGTCTACTTCTTTGCTGGCTTGACTCCAAAACTCGTAGAGGAAGGAAGCGATGATCGGTCTATCCCATTAAGCGTAATCCTGCTAGCCAATGAAAGGACTACTCTTCTTGGACTGTGAGCGACGAGACCAGATCAGAGCTAAGTGAGAGACGAGAAATGCGATTGCTTTATAACTGCTCAATTTATAAGTCTTGCCTAAGTCCTAGACTTGAATGAAGCAGCCTGGCTGAAAGTCGTATTTGCTTTTGCTTTTCTTCTCTTGTTCTCTTTTCTTAGTTAGGCCCAAGAAAGTACAAGATATAGCTTGACTAATATACTAAGATGATAGCTAGAGACTAGAGATGAGAGTGCAGGATCTAGATTTGTAACAAATATTCTACTTTGCTTATGCAAATTGTTATGTACCAAAACCAAAGAATATCGTCGATGAGATACAAAAAAAGAGGATCCTACTTCGCTCATGCACCGTCTTTTAACCCTCCTACCGCTGGTAAAGCTAGCAGTCTAATAAAATTTTTGCATGTTAAGACAGCACATTAGTACATTTTCATTGACCACTGAGACCAACCCCCAAGCCCGGTCTTTGAACTAATAAAGATGGCATAGTAGAAAACTTCAGACTGACTATCATCGTGAAGTCCACCCAAGAGAGTTCCCCGGCTTCTCGTGATGAGCGCAGCGCAGCAAGCGATGTTTGCGCCAGAGGAGGGTGGTAAGAACCGTTGAGCCATTGGCTTGCTGAGCTTTTCTGATTTGGGTTTCTCACCCACATCATCGAGAGGGGGCTTTTTTCGTTATAGAAAAGAAAGGTCAATGAAAGGATTCAGTAATGACGCCATGTATCATTACCATTGAGTGCTGTGCGGAAGAGAAAAAAAAACCGCAAAAAGTTCCCCACATTGAGAGAGAAAAGAGAAGACTGCGGTCAATGATCAATTGTGCGCATCCTTTTTGGATGGTCGGCTTAGAGTGAAAGCATACGAACATAGACTTTGTGACTGACTTCGCCGTATAAGCATATCTTCACTGAAAGTCATTAGGGCTGCTTTTGCCCATGCCATGAATGAGAGTGAGTCCAGTCCATCTTCCTGGATATGCCGTGTCCTCTACATTCGCTTCGTCCTCCACTTTTGACTCCTCTACTGCGCAAAGATTTTGATCCCCCGTTTAGTGAGTCGTGAAAGCACCTACCTTATGTTTAGACGTATTGGTTTCAGTGAAAAGCCAAGTAGAGAGTTTTGCGTGTGCCTGCTTTAGTAAGAGTAAGGAAAAAGCTTGAAAAGCGTACTTGCTTTAACAACGGAAAGAGGTTCCTTCAGCGGTTCAGCTTTAGGTCTCGGTTCAGGTGCTTTTCATGATTGTGGTGTTTGATTGGGGACGGGCGTTCCTGTCCTTACTTAGAGGTCAAGTTGCCACCTGTCTATCGAAGGGGGATTTCCCAGCCTATCTCGGTATATGTTACCGAAAAAAGGAAGAAGAATCTAATGATTTCCCTAATTCTGTGAGAAAGAAAAACCAGTTTGTTAGAGCTGGGCCAGAGAAGCAATCAACAGAATGGGTCCCTGTTGTTCACAAGTGAAGGCACTGAACGGATCAAGATCTCGTAAATTCATTGTCTTTCTTGATTCAAATCAGAAAGAACTTCTTTCGCTATTGAAGCCATGCCTGAGCTGTCAGCTTATTAGCATCCCTCTTCTGCGTTAGGAATTGCCCGAAAAGGTTCGATTGAATCCCATGCTTTCATGGTCCCTATCTATGCCCCGGCACTGGCCGACACGTAGGTCTATTCCGCGCTTTCCTAGGTGCGCATCTCCATCTACTAAAAGTAGGGGTGGTTGCCATAGATAGATTGGCTCATTCGTAACCAGAGCAATAACCGATGCTACAGCATAAACTAAAGCTATAATACGTGGCGGCCCCTAAAGGCGTAACTGACAGGTTCTGTTTTATTTGCCCATCCGAGTCATCCCGTACTCCAAAAAAGCAGAGGTGAGGTCCGGAGAGTGGGACGGATCTACCTGGCCAAGGTGCCAATGTCAAGTGGTTATCCGAAGTGTTGGAATATGCTCTACCGACGGTACCTAACTAGTCTTTCTTTTCGGTAAGTCAGAATATATTGACCGGTGGAGGAGAACCCCCGAAGTAAACATAAATGAAGGGGCATACCCCACCCCAGGCAACCAAACAAAAAACTCAAGACACTCCCCGAGCTCTAAAATCAAGAAACTAACCTAAAAAATGATTGAAATTAGATTACGATTACAAAGGCTAAAAATAATCCAAGTTTCTACGTAATCAAAAAGAGCCTAAGGATTAACCAAAACTAAGCACATACTAAGCCCAATAAGACACATTGGCCTAGATATACATGAGAGGCCAACTGAAAAACAGGTATACACCAAATAAACTAGGATGAAACATAGGATTCGGTGGATGATTCGGCATCCTTTATTAATTGCGTATATAACGGTAGCCCTTCCTAAATAGTTTTTGAGTAGGCTAGGAAAGAAAGAAGAAATGATAGAGCGAAATGGGTTGGTTGCCAAAAGGGCTATCTGATCTGATCATGGGGGGCTAGCACAAGGGCTTTAGGCATTGGTTTGCTAAATCGACATACAAAAAGATTACATCATCCATGGGCTCGAATCCCATTTCTTCCAGTCTTTTCCTACTGAACACTTTCCTGCTCAAGATAGGGTACTAGAAAGGGATCATACGAAGGCTATGTTCTTTTTTTAGATCTAGCCTGAATGACTCCTAAACTAAAGGTTTTCATTATATCTAAAGTGTGCAGTGAGGGATCTTTATATTATAGGTAGCCAGTCTTTACTTCACTCGACCCAAGCAATGCCCAAAGAGTCCCATGCCTTTCTTGGTCGGACCAAGCCAACTGGCGATTTCCGACAAGTCTTTCCTAATTTTTAGAGCAAGAAGCGGAACTACAAGAAAGCTTTCTTTATCTTTATGGATAACCAATTCATTTTCAAATATAGTTGGGAGACTTTACCCAAGAAATAGGTCAAAAAATGGAAAGATCGGAACATGGGAATAGCTCTGATACCAATACGGACTGCCCATTTCAATTGTTGTGCTTTCTTAAATTGCATACTTATACAAGGGTTTAAGTTTCGATCGATATTTGCGGAGTTGATCATCCCTCTCGAAAACGCAGATTTGAAGTGGTCTATAATTTACTGAGTACTCGGTATAACTCACGCATTCGTGTACAAACCAATACAGACGAAGTAACACGAATATCCCCGGTAGTCAGTCCATTTCCATCAGCCGGCCGGTGGGAGCGAGAAGTTTGGGATATGTTTGGTGTTTCTTCCATCAATCATCCAGATCTACGCCATATATCAACAGATTATGGTTTCGAGGGTCATCCATTACGAAAAGACCTTCCTCTGAGTGGATATGTGGAAGTACGCTATGATGATCCAGAGAAACGTGTGGTTTCTGAACCCATTGAGATGACCCAAGAATTTCGCTATTTCGATTCTGCTAGTCCTTGGGAACAGCGTAGCGACGGATAATTCAGAATCAGAATAGGTCCAGGGGACAAATCAATAGGAAATGTAATTTGCTTCGTAAGAATAAGAATTCACTTCTATGAAAGACTTTCACGAGAATTGTCTTGATCGTCGGATATCATTGAGAAAGAAATCGGAAGAAGTGTTATCGCCTGCAATTCTTCCCAGTATGGAATGAGTAAAGAATCAAGCTACAAGTCTCGATCTATACGAAAGGCACTGGTTTTTTTTCTTTCTTTCGGTTTCATTGATAGCAGAATATCCTGACTCTATAGGGGCGCTAGCGCTTTACTAATAGAATATAAAAGGGGCCTGAAAAAAGGAATAGGCTGCGCTGATACTCTAGGCTCGCTTCTTCAAGCCCCGCCCCTTATTGAAAAAGAAACTAACGAACAATCAAACAAACTAAAGCGCTAACGTTATATTACTTAGTAAAGCAACCTTTCGCGCTAGGCGCTCACTTTTTTTTGTCTGCGTGGAAGCTGGCGGCGGGGCTTGCTTAACCGGATTCACGGAATTGGGATCTCTGTCAAATGTAAATCTTTCTATCGGAAAAGCCTCGCTTATTCAATTCAAAGGGCTGATTATTTAGAACCCTTTTTGCTCATAAGATAAGTAAGAAAGCGTTGGTGGGATCGGCGGGATGATGATGAGTATATAAATCAATAAAGAAGAAATGGCAAGAGAAATTGAATATCGATGGAGGTGCATTGCCGATGTGGAAAACAGGGCAGGGATTCTATACAATGACACTGTAGACCAATTGAAAGGGATGTAGCGCAGCTTGGTAGCGCCTTTGTTTTGGGTCAAAAATCTCACAGGTTCAAAAATCCTGTCATCCCTACCTATTCTTCTCCTCTGGGCAGTCACGAGGGATCCATTGAGATCGATTCGGACATACATCATTTTCATTTTATGAGACTATATGCATGTTTATGTTTAGTATTGGGGGTACAAAAAGAATCCTTTTTAGTCGTATCTACTGTGATAAGAAAGCGTTCTTAGTTCAGTTCGGTAGAACGTGGGTCTCCAAAACCTGATGTCGTAGGTTCAAATCCTACAGAGCGTGATTCTGTTCTTGTTAGGTCTAATTAGAATTCAATAACTTCGCTCATTTGAACAGCAACCTGAATTGAACCTCCTGCGGATAAAAAAAAGGAGGAAGTCAATAAAAAAGAGATGTTAATGAATCAAAGGTCCAACTGATCGCCGCGTCTGTATTGTAAATATGCAGTTACGAATAATCCAGCCAAAAAGTAATAGGAATTATACCTAACACGATTCCAAATAGAAAAACTTCAATTATTTCGATTTATTTGAAAGGGGAAAAAGAGAGGGTTCCAAACCTAAATAAACATCCGAATCGCCCATGAATCTCAATGACCAAGAATTGGCAATTGACGCGGGAAGGAACTATAGAATACCTGGAATCTCACAGAAAGATTTCTTTTTTGAATTGTTCATTCAATGAATTTATAATAAGTCTTCCTCAGACCCATAAAGAGAGTTGGGGTTATAGTTGAAGCCACCAAAACCGAAATAAGTAGTTATATTCTAATAGGCATGAAGGAGCTAAATGAGATACGTTTTTATATAGTTATAATAACTAGAACTCTTTTATTTTAAAAAACTTACCTAAGTTTCCAGATACGAGGATAATAAAAAATACCAATTGACAGTTTGTTTTTGATTCATCAGTTATTAATATAAGGCACTAACAAAGATAGAGTGACAGAGATAGAAAAAAAGATTCATCATCTGTTACATCTACTCATCCCACGATTCCGAATCAACAGACCCCATTACCGAGATATGGCAACTCTTTTTGAAAGTCATAGTAATAAGAACTGTGTCGTCTAACTTCATTCACAAAGAAATGGTGTAAGCGGAAGGGAAGGCGTGAATCCTCGATCCTAGCTAGTTTGATCTGTCGAAATAAGGTTCCCGGTTGGCTTTGTATGAAGAAGCCTATCTTTCTAGTCCTAAGTGAGCCATAGATTGTGAGTGAGCTTTCGGGGAGTAGAGATCGAGCGTAGAATACCAGTGGAAAAATTCTCCTATCATCGATGTTCTACCGAACTGAACTAATAATAGTTTATCATTTAGAAAGAATGGCGAAAGAGGCCTCCTTGCATTGCCCAACTAGAGCGAAAAGCCTTATTGCGTTGCGGCCCTAAGTAGCTATGAGGTGTTGATGTACTTGGAACCTAGACCGGTTACCTGAGTATGGCGGTTCGGTAGCCGTTCAATGATAGCATGAGATCCTCGCTTCGGTAAGTTACAAGGATGAATGCAAATAGCAAGGCGCTGTGCTGTGTGAAGTGAGACTGGCTGCCCTAAGTTAAGTGCTTCCTTATTAATATTAATTAATGATCTTGCTCAGTAGGAGGGCTTTCCCCCTTCTGTGCAGCCTGATTCTATCTCTGGAAATGAGGGTCCCCTCGATTGACATTTATCATCGAATAAGGAATCCTTCCATGGATGAGAAGGTTGAGTTACAGTACAGACTCCGTTGGCTTTCGCAAGGAAGCATCTCGAAAGTTCCGCAATCTATGGTTGATACCTCACTCGAACTCTATCACATACCCTACTCGATGCTGAAAAGCTACTCTGCCTTTCGGAACCCAAAAAGAAAGCCGGGCGCTTGGGAAGCTATGCAAAACCTGAAAAAAAGAATATGCTTTCCATCTTTGAGCTCAGAGGTTACGTCGTCTCCTCATTAGGCTATTTTTTAAAAAGTATAGCTGACTCATCAGCTGAGTGGTTCGCCTCTTGTCCACCTGAGTTGCTTACTTCATTTTCCGACCTGGAAAACCAATGACTCTTCAGGTTAGGTTCTCTTTCAACATAGACATCCCGATGACCATGGATCAACTTCGTTCTACGAAACAGAAAGCATATGAAATCTTCCTCTTAGGGCGTTCGATTCCGCGAAATGGCGACCCGTTTTGCCGGAGTATTCCGCTGTGGCTAGCATTGTTAGGAATGCTTCTGACCATCTTAGGCCATTCTTGATGATGGACCCTTCGACAACTTTAGAAGCCTTGGTTCGTAAGGGCTCTTATCTTGAACTAACGCTTTGATCTCGGCTTCTAGATCCATATCCTTTCGCATCAAGAGTACCCGCGCGTCTCAAACCCACCTTTATCCCAACAACCCCATGATGAACAGAGAGGAACCCGATGAGGGAGGTGGGACAATGTTCAGACCTTGGCTGTCACAACAAGCAACCAATCAGTTCCGGGCAGGTAAAATGAGGCCTCGACGGATGGGAACTCCTACTCTGACTATAGTTTTGCGATCTCTAAGCGGGATTTTCAGTCATCTATCCTTTATCTTTCCCTAGCGAGTGAAGAAAGAGTGGATGTTTTGAACGAGTGTTGAGCGAGTGAAGTTCCCCATAAGCTATAAGGGCGAGCTATATGTATCAATTCCGTGAGCAGCGATTGAACTGAACGTCAAAAGTGCATCCAGCA
>CM046878.1:597078676-597083676 GCA_025667525.1 Glebionis coronaria
ATAATTGACTTTTTTTCCATTTTTTTTAATTCCCTCCAGACAGAAAGAGAGTCCTTTCTGTAGGAGTAGTGAAGAACTAAACGAGAACTTTTGTTGGTTGTTGACCAACGGAAAGCATGGGAAAAGACCAAACACTGAACACCAACCCAATCAGCTCAAAAGTTGAGTCGCAAGTGGGATCAAGAAAGTCGAATAAGCTACGAACGAGAGAACGAAAGCTAGTCGAAACGGAAGGATAGTAGAGGAGATGTGGATCCGCTTTCGTTGGAGAGCCTATATCTTACACGCGGTAGTGGATGAGAAGTGGATCCATCCAGTTCAGTCGGATAGCCTAACTAAGATAGCCAATTAAGGTTTTGGGGTGAAAGAGGCGATAGAGGGGAAGGGGATAGCCAGTTGTATCGGGTAGAACCTCTCTCACCTACGCTATTCTCAAACGGGAGATCGGGATCGGGGGGGGGGGGGGGGAGCAATGAAGAGGGAAGTGACTTAGTCTCGATGAGAGCCCAGGCGAGTCTCGTGTGTGATAGTCTTATAGGATATAGTTCCCTTCCTGGTCTGGGTTAGGGTTCCAAACCTGGCCTATCCCTTAAAGCCCCAGAGCTCTAGGTCTAATTTTATCTAGATACATACAGCTTGCCTTACCACCATTTCAGAGTCAAGCCTCCTTTTCTGATAGAGGGGAGTGAGAAAGAAATGGATTTTCGGATCCCCTAATTCAATAGCTCAAAAATCGGTGGAGTTCGTCCTTTAAAGCATAGTTCAGTGTTGCAACAGGTGGGTTGTTCAGCGAACGGGAAGCAAAGTCTCCATATCAACATTGAAGGCTTCACAGCTATCCAGAAGACATCCTGACTCTATAGGGGTGCTAGCGCTTGACTAATATAATAGAAAGTCAGGCTCTTCTTCTGTTCTACGAATCTAACTAATCTATACTACTACTAACTATAGTCAGACTAGGTCTTCTAGAGTGAACTAGCATAGTATAGTTTATATATTTTGTGCTACTAGAACCATAAGCCACACTATACTATACTTGACTGAACCTCCTTACGCCGGTCCAAATAAGGCAATAAGAGAGGACTGACGCGTCAGCTTCGAGGGTGCCTTTTCCTTAAGCATTTCTTTCTCCATCTAAGGTCAGGGAGGAACCTGAGGGAAAAACTGCTTTCTTACCGGAAGAAAGAGGGAGCCGCCCGTCCCGGGAAACGAAGTACGCTTTGGTAAGCGAGAAGCAGCCAGGTATAGGGGAAGGGGCGGTGGGCTTAGTCAAGATAGTATATAGTTCCACTTGGTGAATAGTGCCTCGGCTCGGTTGAGTCATTTTTTTCGCTCGGCTCGCAGCGGACTTGTTCTAGTAGAAAGCAATTTTTCTCTGGGAAAAAGACATAAGATTTGTTCACTAGAGCTCATCACTGAAGAATGGTGGCTTGACTTTTTTGAATTAGAGAATAACTTCTTCGCGTGAGCGGCGTACGTACAAGGCTGTTCGGACTCCCCCCCCCCTCTTGTATCAAGTGCGTTGCCATCGTCTCTTTCCCCTTTGCCAGGTTACGCGGCATGGATTCGCCGATTGACGAATCAGATCTTGGCTCGCTGTCCCACCGACGAACCAGTCTAGAAGTCGAAAGGGAAGGCAATAGAAAGGGGTCTCCCTCTCTTTGTCTTCTTCTCGCCGCTTTTCTCGTCCATCCTGCCCTGCGCCGCTTACAGATTCAGTTGCAGGTATCTAAGCATCCATTAGTTAAGGGGGTTGGGGCGCGAAGCGCAAACCGCTCTTCGATCTCCCGGTGAGTTGGACGGGAAGAGACATAGGGGGTTATCTATGAAGCATTTGAATTGCCCCTTTCTTTTGGAATAGTTGAAAGTCCTCTTCTTAGGGGATTTTCTTTTTTCTTATCAACATAGAGTTGGAACTTAGCCGATGGACGAGTGGACCAGTGTGAAGCTTTAGTTTCGTTGCCGGCCAGAGCTCCTAGCCGACGACCGGCTACCCCTTTCGAGCTCAGCTGACCCCTTCTTGATTCCGTTTTTTCCCTATTTGAGATAGATGAATCAATGGAACTTTGATCCCCGGTTCCTTCTTGGTCTAATGTCTGGGTGCGTATGGCGTTACACTAAGAGCACCTTTCAAGTCGGCTGAAAAAGAAAGAAAAAAGGCTTTCGTCGTCTTTTTCCCGCTTTCACCTTCGATTGCGAAGGGCTTTTTTTCCAGTTTTCAATTCCTCTCCGGCGAGGTTTGAACTTCGCGTGGTGGGAAGGCCTTCACGATTCGCATCTTCCCGTCCAGCAAAGAAAGTGAAGGGGAGCGGACAGCGAGTTGGAGGACGCTGCCGCGCGATTGATCCATCTGCGCTATTCCCTAATTGAAGAAGGTTGTAAAGCCTTCAGAGCCTCAGTCCCTACCATTTTTATTTGAAGAAAATGAAAGCTGACTAGCAATCGCTCGTTTTTCTTATTAGCATGGGATTGGATGTTAATAATGAAATAAAAACATATATATATTAGAAGAGAAGGCAATCCCCCTGGAATTCCTATCGATTTCCGATGGATAACAATCCATCTTTCTCGCTTTCGCTCTTTCTCCCAATCAGTCGCGAGGGTTCCGGGCATGAGAATGCAAGTGCCGGAATCAAACAAAAGGTCCGAACGTCCGAGGACGAAAGAGAAAATGCTGCTCGGGGAAGTCGTTTCCATCTAGGATAGCGTATTCGTACCGGTTAGACGTCGCCCATGAAATCCATCACTATACCGAGCAAATCATGGGCATTCACATCTCGGTCACAGGGAACTATGCGCGATTCTCTCGTGAGTCGCCTTCAGCAAGGTACGACATTCAGGGTCTTAACCCAGGGAGAAATCTTTCTTCATAGATACAAGACATTCGTTGCTGATCTCAAAAAGATCTTCTCCCGTGGGCGTTAGCGGACGTTTTTCATTTTTCACTCGGTCTTGACTTCCCAAAGCAAAGGTTTTTTTTAGGTTTACTTTGGAAAGGCGCTAAACAGGCCTATAGGTTCGCCTTTCTATTTATAATAGAAGAAGTCTAATATAATTAGTATAGAAGTATATATAATTAGCCAAATCGTCTGAAGCATGAACAGAATCGCCTTTGTTCTGAAGGCCTAGCGAGTTAAGCGAGTTCCTTTTTTCTTTTTTCAAAGGCAGTCCTTTTCTTTCCCCGGACCGATGACTCGCTTGTTCAGTACTGCTAACTATTATTGGAGAATTCCGTCCCATTGGGACTACCAGTAGCTTCGGTTGTTGAATCTCGTGCAAGTTAGGTTGTGGTTGTATTGGCTGCAAGCGGAACGTAGGCGCTTTAGGTGTTGCGTTGGCCATGCACTCTCGCGTCGTGTAATGTCGTATGTATGATAGAGGTGGTGTGGTGATTGACCTCAATGCTAATGGTTATCCCCAAGGTTCAACGAATGAATGAAGCTATGCTATGATCGTACCCGGATAGAGATGATAGTCTTCCTCTGATGTCTCCAAGCCGGCCATAATAGAATCGATAGGCGAAGCAGCCAATAGCAGTCTGTTCTCGCCTATCGATAGATAGCAGGTTGCTTCCAAGCTCAAACCATTTGAAACGGAATTGCGACTTTTTTTCTTGTTATTGATAGAGTGGTATTCCCCGCCCCTGTCAAATAAAGTAGAGGGAGAGTCTTTCTCCAATGAGAATCAAGAAAGTTTTTGGGCAAGACAAGAAAGGAACTCGCCCTTTGACACCAAGGGATAAGAGCGGATTGCTGGCGATGACTTGGTGAAGGGAATCTATGAGAGAAGGTTCTCGACGAACCGGGTTCCGATCGAATAGAGCGCGGAGCCAATGAGTTCAGTCGAACAACGTAACGAGTCTAAGGGCGCTTGAAAGGAATGGACGCGCGAAGGAAAATGAAATATGAAATAAAAAGATGCTTTGGGAGTGTGAGATAGGCGGACGGGGAGTACGCAGCCGAACAACCGCAGGGGCTTCCAGCAGTGATAGCTGAACTAACCAGATGGGCCGCCCAAAACCTGGAGCTGACATTGAAATCGGAAATCAACGTCGGACCCCGGCTATCCGAAGAAGGCAGGCTGAAGCGGAGGATCAGAAAATGCAACACAACAAGGGGCGAACCAAAGGCTTGCGCGAAGGAAGAAGCGAATCAATCAGAATGGAGACAGAGAGGAGAGGTAAAAGATATATTTTCGAGCCTGAACATATAAGCAACCTTCTATCTGGCCTCTGTACCAGTAGTGGAGTGGTTTGCTATTTTCAATCAGAAAAGGAAGATTGAGCAATGCAAAGGAGAAAGAAGTTGTCCCCTCTTCTCTGGGAACCCGCCGCCGCATATGTCGAAAAAGAGGGAGCGGGGAAGGAAGAACAACCATTTTACTTTGGCACACGAGGTGGCGGGTTTGGCTAGGTAACATAATGGAAATGTATCGGACTGCAAATCCTGGAATGACGGTTTGACCCCGTCCTTGGCCTCGAGGAGTGGTGAGCAGCACGTAACTTGAATCAATCTTTTGGCATATAATATAGGGGGCTAGAAATCCACAGACAACATTCTGGAACTTCCAAACCAAAGAAATGCAACAGGAAATGAAATGTTACGCTTCAATAGAATGAATTCGGTAGTATTCTACCCTATGGTAGATCTAAGGTCCTGTGCCACTTGAACTTAAATCTATCTTACCTTCAATCCATCGTTGTCCAGCCAAGCCAGCCCATAACAAAATGTTAGACCGGCTGACACAACCGAATTGATTGAGGAAAAGGAAAGCCCAGCGACCAAGCACTCCCGCCCCCAAAAGCGGAGACCGAAGCCAGGTTATCGAGGACACGTCTGAAGAGGAGGCCGACGGCCTCTTAGTTTATCACCCTACCCACTAATGGACTATGAGGGGGGAAGGTGAACGGGAACCGACCGAAAACCCGAACCGCTTGACCCCTTCATACTCGATTCATTAGGGTTGGGGATGGATGAAACCAATCAGAAGTGAAAATCGCG
>CM046878.1:597101176-597112345 GCA_025667525.1 Glebionis coronaria
TCAACTTCTTCCGATCCTCTTTAAGCAGGAAGTGCGATCTGAAGGCCTGGGTTAAGCAAATAGATTTCTTCAATGGTAGATTCAACTCCATTCGCTTGTACTGCGCTCTATTGGCTCTAAGACCCAACATTATAGGAGTAACCTACACTCGCTCACTCCCTTTCATCCGATAGAGAGTTTGAATTCAGTGATTTAGGAGCATAAATGTACTATAGGGAGAGGGAAAAAGCAAGCCTATATTCTGGATTGGATACTGCGCGAATTGGTCAACCGGAATATAGAATAGGAAACTCTCTCCTTTCATAGCTCTCGGGCCTATTCTATTCATTACAGGAGAAAGTCACTATCCTCAGTTGCCTTGTCTCTGCATTTAGCCCCCCCCCCCCCCTTTTCAGCCCTAGACTGGGTAGATTCTTTCGATTCTTCAATGAAAGCCTTCATGAAAGCTGCAACAGGATAAAGGATATCCTCTATTCTCGCTCTGTCTGCTTAATGCCTTCTATTGAATCGATTGGTGCCATTTCTTCTCTTGGAGGCAGGGCAATAGATTCATCTTGTCCTTGGCTTGTGAAGGGAATGAGGCAGGGTAGCCAAAGCCCCCAACAAAGGGATAGGGCAATCCTTCCCAAGTAATGCATAAGCAAGATCAGGACTAGAGGGGTGTGAAGAGTAGGGGGATCTCTTGTGCAAAGCAAAGACAGGTACGTGCTAGCAAAGAAGGGAAGTGGCAAGGGATTTCAAAGAAGAAGAAAGAAGAGAAAGTTAGTACACAGAGTCTTCCCCTGCCTAATTGGTCTAATGATAAAGAAGTAGGCTAAGTAAAATAGAAAGTGTGTGTAAACAATAAGTAATGACTTGCTTTGTGAGAGCTCAGTTTCTAAGACGAAGGCTAAGAATTCTCTACTAGAGGGATTGAAAAGATCGAGAGTAATTTCTGAGTCTTGATGGACCTTTCTTATTATAGGCCAAAGGAATAGCTAAGGACTTCTTCCCTCATTCTCATCAAATTGGAGTAGCTCAGGAACTATAGAATCTCTCAGGAGTTGAATAAACTCTTTTATGCTAGTGGAATTAGGAAGCATGATAAGTTCGTACTCCACATTCTAGCTTCATCCTTGGTTTTCAAAGAAAGGAAACTTCAAAGACTGACAGAAGAGAAAGGTAAGATAATTCTTTCTGGCCTTAACTTCAAGCGGGGGAGGCCCAGGTCTACATACAGGTCTTGGATCAATAGAATCCTCCAATTGCTAGGGAAAGAGTATCGGGATTAGTCTCCTTGCCATTGCTACTGTCTTTGAAAGTCTAGCTATCCTCTCATTGTCATGCTTAGTTATTCTGCATTGCTCCTTCTTCTGATCTTGCTTTCTTTCCTTATAGAACTGACCTTTGTCCCCTCCTTCCGGTTTTCACTCACTTAAAGTCCATTCCTTGCTCTTGCCTAGTTCTAGGCTTAGACGAAAGAGCTCATTCATAGATTCCATCTTTCTAGCATTTCATGTCTTTCTTCCTTCAACTCTAATTCATGCCATGAATTGTTAAGTCTAGCTATTGGCTCTCTTCTCACCTCCCCTAGAGCCTATTGAAGAAAAATCCAAGGCTCACTCGCTGCCCTAAGCCCTACAGTTCCTTCGCTTACCGCCTAAGATGAATCTATTGCCTCCCCTCCCTCCACGAGTAGATATTTAGTATTGAATAGTGTCAAACCCAATCCCAAGCAATAGTCAAGAAGAAAAACTCAGGACTAGGAAAGAAAGGCAGAGATAGGGAAAGCTAGGGCGATAGCCCTATAGATGAGTAATAGGATAGGGAGCACTCCGCTACACTCATTAGGACAAAAACCTCCTAACTACTACTATGAGTTAAGCAACTAATGGACAGACCAGACCGCATAAGACTACTGGAATAGAAAAAGAGAAGGGATTCACGGGCAGTGAAGGCAACGAAGGGAGAGGAATCATTCCATTCAATTCCGAAGCCTAGCGTCTCCTGTAAGACTCTATCACCTTAATTCTTTTGTTGAGGTTCTGGCACTTCTTCCTCCGGCCCTCTATTTATATAACGAAGAAAGGCAAAGGCTCTTGCTCGAATGCGTGACTTATGTCTCTTTTTCCATTTATAAAAAGTAAGATGAATCTACGCTCCTTGGCCTTAAGTGAATGAGAGGGTATGGGGTTCCGGGTCTTTTTCCAGTCACAATTGACTAATAGGCAATCCCCTTTTTCCGTGATAATGTGAAAGGACTCAATTCCTTCTTTCTTCCCGAGCGAAATGTAGCAGGAACAGCCTTCCAACAGTCGCATTAAGGAGATTTTTTATTGAAACTCTTTACTCCTTCACCCGTAGCAAGTACTCATTTCTATTTAGTTGTTTTCTTACTCTATCCGGCTATTGAACCTGGTTTCCCTCTACATATGGTAATAGAGAGTTAGACAGCTTAGAGAGCTCCTCAAAGGGCTAGTTCTCACTCTGTTTTGGGGACCCCCAAGACTTTCTTTCCCTGTGTTTCCTAGTCTATATAGGTCCAATCTCATCTACTAGCGCTTCTTCATTGCTTGGTCGGGACACATTCATCGATTTCTTTTCATTCTTCCTGGGCTTGCAAGTGACTTACTTCTTTTGGCCGTTCTTGCTGTCTTAAGTCGTCCTCTTTTCTTTATAAGCTGTTAATTGACTTCGTGCCTGCCCTAAGGCTAAGGGGAGAACTACATGCCCTACTAGTCGGATAGAAGCCTACCCACCTACCAGCCTACCTTGTTCATATCGAGCCGGACAGGAGAGACACTCTTTAAAGTTAATAGAAGCAATTCCTTTTATAAGCTTGAAAATAGGCGCTGTAAATCAATTCAAATAGATAGGAGAGTTCCGAACCAGCAGCAAGCCCTTTCTCGCCCTTTCTAATGTCCTAGGCGAAGGCAGTGCAGGTGAAAGCCCAATAGATCCCATTTTTTTTATCGCTCCACATAGCTCACGACCCGGCACGAAGAAATCTCTTAGATGGGCGGATGCGAATCTGGATCTATCAACGGAGCAATTCCATTCCAGTCGTAGTCTCAATCCCATATTCAATGAAAGTCTCCGTCGTGTCTGACCCCCTCAATCTTTCTATCCGGAGTGAGTCAGGCGGCTAAGCCTTTAATCCTGATAAAAGAAATCGTTTTCCCACCCTCCATAAATGGAATCGGTTTGAGTGAATTACTTACCGCAGTCAAAGCCAATAGGGAAAGTCAGGTCAAGAGAGAGTCTCTTTCCGATTAGTGCATCTCGCACTTCCAATTCATTCCGAGTTAGAAAAATTTCCTTCCCTCCCTTTGACTTTTTCTAGGGTAAAGTCCTCTTAAATGGATTACTTGTTCCTTCCTTCCCAATCAATGCTAACTCTATCTTCCTCTCTTGTAATTTAGGAGATTTCCCCAGCCCATAAAGAACTGTAGTTACATACAGCTCTCAAAAGAGAAAAAGAGAAAGAGTATCCTGAGTATATCATAGCTATCAAAAAGAGTAGCACGGAACTGAAACCATTCATTGTATCTGACCTCGAGACAATCATTGTAAATAACATTCATAAGCCTTATGTCGCGGGTCTCATGATGGTTCATCCTGGTAAAACAATAGAAAAGGATATGATAATTCATACCTACTATAGTGAAGACTATAAAGTCATCCTGGATAGCTTTGAAGAAAGAAGTCGAAAAGTGATGATTGACTTGATCAGTATGATAGAAAGACTTGTGAAACAAGAGAAGAAAGCCAAAACTGTTTACTTCCACAACTTCTCAAGATTCGATGGAATTTTCTTGCTTAAGCACCTTGCTTGTCATCACCCTAAATATAAGATTAAACCACTTATGCGGAACATAAGGGTTTATGAGTTATCAGTCTATTCAGGTAAAGTGATGTTATTCCACTTCAGGGATTCCTTGAATCTACTCCCTGGTACGCTTCAGAACCTAGCTATGAGTCTATGCCCCGATCTTGGGACTAAAGGCTATGTTGACCACGAGGGTGTAAACGAGAAAAGTCTTGAGAAAGACAAAGAGTTATTGATAGAGTATATGAAGACGGATATCCTTCTCTTAGGTGGAGTCATGCAAAAAGCACAAAACATCTATTGGAAGCTGTACCAGCTAGATATTGAAAGCAAAATCACTCTTTCATCTCTGGCTCTAAACATCTTTCGTCTGAGATACTACAATGATGAGATCTTTCCAATACACATTCCTAACCAAAATGAAGACACCTTCATTAGGAAAGCTTACTATGGAGGTCATACTGATTCTTATAAGCCATATGGTGAGAATCTCTACTACTATGATGTGAACTCACTCTATCCTTTTGTAATGAAAGAATATCCTATGCCTTGTGGTAAACCTGTATGGTATTCAAATCTGGAAGACATGGACATTGATAGCATGTTAGGCTTTATTGAGGCATATGTGGTATGTCCGAAGACAATCAAGAAGCCCTTTCTACCATATCGTTCTAAGACGGGTACTCTGATCTTTCCAACTGGTGAGTTTATAGGAGTCTACTATAGCGAGGAGTTGAAGTATGCAGTAGGCCTTGAGTACAAGGTGGTCCCTATCTCAGGCTACCTCTTTGAGAGGAAGGAAAGTCCTTTCAAAGACTTTGTTAGCTCGCTCTTTTCAAGCAGGTTAGAAGCAAGGAAAGAAGGAAATGATGCTTTGTCCTATGTGTACAAGATCCTTATGAATTTACTCTACGGTAGATTCGGGATTAACCCATTAAGCTCTAAAACTACAGTAGGCGATCTTGAGGAGCTCAAGAGATTAATACCATTTGTTCATTTTGATGTAGCTGATCTGCTAGGAGATAACACCTTTGTGATAAACTACAAAGAAAATGTAGGGCATTCTTCATTAGAACATTGGAGCCCTCCTAGCAACGCTGCAGTCCAACTATCAGCTGCCATCATAGCCTCAACTAGGATCTATATGTACCCTTATATCTCAAGGGATGACTGCTACTACACTGACACAGATTCAGTAGTGCTAGGTTCACCCCTCCCTGATGAATTGATATCTTCTTCAATGGGTATGTTTAAACTGGAAGCTAAAGTGTTAAGGGGCTTGCTTTTAGCTCCTAAGCAGTATTGCCTGGAGTTGGATGATGAAGTAATAATGAGACTGAAGGGAGCTGCAAAGATGTATGCGACAAAGGAGATGTTTGAAACATTATATAAGAATCCATATCAAAGTATCCCTGTAGAGGTAACCAACTTATTTCGTTCTAATAAAACACAATTTTTGATTGAGAAATCGGTGAACTTTGTGAACGTAAGGGTGACTTTTGGTACAAAAAGAGAACCTGTATTTGATAAAGGAGAGTGGGTTGATACTAAACCCAGGGAAATCCATGAAGATCCTAATAGTCAAGCCTACATAGTGGATCGTGAAGTCGCAAAGAGGATTAGAGCCCTAGAGGGTCAAGCGCTGTTAAAGAAAGAGAAAGAGAAATATATTGAGAAAATCTACGAGCAACGTATCAAACTAGACGAGAAAGAGAAATTCATTGAGAAACTACAAAAGGATTTGGAGAGCATGAAAAAGCCCTCTATCAATAAAGAAGAAATAGACTGTACTATTATCAAAAAACCTTTCACCGAACCTACGGATCTCACTACAGCAGATACTAAACCTACCGAACTCACTACAGCAGATACTAAACCTACAGAGGAGAACCCTCAGAGTGATATGAAAAAACCTCCATGAAGAAAAGGATAGCTAACCATAGAAGCAGTGGCAGGATCGAATCGGTTGATAGCACACCAAGGTTACCACATAAGCAGTGGTAGGATCGAATCGGTTGATAGCACCCCAAGGTTACCACATAAGCAGTGGTAGGATCGAATCATTGATTGTACTGATTTGCGGAATAGTAAACCAGGTCAAGGAACTTTCAAAACTCTAAGTAGCATCACTCCTTATAAGCAATAGATCATGAAGACCCTCGTTGTAAGTTAGAACTATTTGTCATATACAACAGGTTATCTTTAACCCCAAAGCAATAACAGTACTCAAATAGAGTTTCAGGATAGTCACAATGAATAGTTTTTTCTAGTCGTCAACTTCCTAAGGTACTATATTGCTTAGAGTCGACATGGATCTAATAGGCGGGGACAGGATTCGAACCTGCAATCTTCAGATCATGAGCCTGATGAGTTGACCGTTCCTCTACCCTGCGACTTTTCGGTCTATCTATTTCATTGAACTAGTCCGTTCTTCCGGATTCAAGTCTCTCATATATTATGATATTATCTTCTTGACTAAAGCCCTGATAGCTGAATGAGTGCTGATATCTTGCTATAAAGAGATGTCAGCTGTGGTTTCTTCCTAGGAGGTGATTTCATCTCCTTTACAGTCAAGCTATTTCATTCCTCTTACTTACCCCATCGTGTTGTTACCGAGTAGAATTGATGGCTCGGAAAGATTCTATATCAAAGAATTGCAGGAGATGTAGGCTACTATCAATATCCTTATGATTGCATAGCATGAAATGAAAGGGGTCGAGGAAGACCCTTACGGTGGTAGCCTAGGAGGGATAGCCTAGGAGGGGTGAGGGATGTAAGCTTCGGGTAGTTGCAAAAGAAAAACCTAGCTAGATCCGGTGATTCCAGTGAATAGGTTAACCCTACAAAAGAGCTGATACCATGGTCCCCGCAAGAGAACCAGGCTAAGTGATAACATCTTACTACCAAAGGAATATCTAAATCGTTGCAGTCTAAACCAGGAGATCTTACAGCTAATCGAAGCTAATACCTCCTAGAAAAGCTATACTCTAGTACACTTTCTCTGACCTGAGTAGCAAGGGATCGTGGAATCGGTAAGGACCTCCTTGAAGGCTAAATACACCTGGTTGCTAATAGCTGAGTAGTACCATCAGGGAAGGGTGAAGAAAGAACCCCATCGGAGAGTGAAATAGAACATGAAACTGCGAGCTCGGATCTGACTGCTTTCCTGTTGAAGAATGAGCCGGCTACTCATAGGCAGTGGGTTGGTTAAGGGATCCCGCCTTAGCGAGTCTTCATAGGCAATTGTCACTGCTTATGGGCCCGGTTATCTATCCGGTTGAAACAAAGTGGAGATATGAACCTGCTGATGTTGAAGAAGAAGCTGATGAGTTAGGTTGAAATGCCTCTCCTGAGCTAGCAGGTTCTCCCCCGGCTCTACAGTTGACAGGACATCTAGGGTAAAGCACTGATTTTAGATATATCTATATATATATCTATATATATAAATGTATATATATATATATATATATATATATATATATATATATATAAGGAATGATGGTGAAACAATGCCTTAAATACAAAATTCTATAAAAATGATTCCATAAAATGCTTCAAAAATAAAATAGGAATTACAAATGATGCCTTAAATATAAAATTCTATAAAAAATACATATAGGAATTACAAATGATGCCTTAAATACAAAAATCTTTAAAAATATATATGGAATGATGGTGAAACAATGCCTTAAATACAAAATTATATAAAAATGATTCCATAAAATGCTTCAAAAATAAAATAGGAATTACAAATATGCCTTAAATACAAAATTCTATTAAAATATATATAGTAATTAAAAATGACGCCTTAAATAAAAAATTCTATAAAAATATATAAGGAAGGATGGTGAAACAATGCCTTAAATACAAAATTCTATAAAAATGGTTCCATAAAAAAGTTCAAAAATAAAATAGGAATTACAAATGATGCCTTAAATTAAAAATTCTATTAAAATATATATAGGAATTACAAATGATGCCTTAAATACAAAATTCTATAAAAATATATATGGAAGGATGGTTAAATATGCCTTAAATACAAAATTATATAAAAATGATTCCATAATATATAGGAAGATGGTGAAACAATTCCTTAAATACAAAATTCTATAAAAATGACACATGTAATTCATTAAAGGGTTTCCATAAAATGCTTCAAAAAGAAAATAAGAATTCCAAATGATGCCTTAAATACAAAATTCAATAAAAATATATATAGGAATTACAAATGATCCCTTAATATAATATTCTATAAAAATATATAAGGAAGGATGGTGAAACAATACCTTAAATATAAAATTTTATAAAAATGATACCATAGAATGCTTCAAAAATAAAATAGGAATTACAAATGATGCATTAAATACAAAATTCTATAAAAAAGTATATATAGGAATTAAAAGAGATGCCTTAAATACAAAATTCTATAAAAATATATAAGGAATGATGGTGAAACAATGCCTTAAATACAAAATTTTATAAAAATGATTCCATAAAATGCTTCAAAAATAAAATAGGAATTACAAATGATGCCTTAAATATAAAATTCTATAAATATATATATAGGAATTACAAATGATGCCTTAAATACAAAATTCTTTAAAAATATATATGGAATGATGGTGAAACAATACCTTAAATACAAAATTTTATAAAAATGATTCCATAAAATGCTTCAAAAATAAAATAGGAATTACAAATGATGCCTTAAATACAAAATTCTATTAAAATATATATAAGAATTATAAATGATGCCTTAAATACAAAATTCTATAAAAATATATAAGGAAGGATGGTGAAACAATGCCTTAAATATAAAATTCTATAAAAATGATTCCATAAAATACTTCAAAATAAAATAGGAATTACAAATGATGCCTTAAATTAAAAATTCTATTAAAATATATAGGAATTACAAATGATGCCTTAAATACAAAATTCTTTAAAAATATATAAGGAATGATGGTGAAATAATGCCTTAAATACAAAATTCTATAAAAATGATTCCATAAAATGCTTCAAAAATAAAATAGGAATTACAAATGATGACTTAATTACAAAATTATATAAAAATATATATAGGAATTATAAATGATGCCTTAAATACAAAATTCTATAAAAATATATATGGAAGGATGGTGAAACAATGTTTAAAATACAAAATTCTATAAAAATGATTCCATAAAATGCTTCAAAAATAAAATAAGAATTACAAATGATGCCTTAAATACAAAATTCTATACAAAATATATAAAGGAATTACAAATGATGCCTTAAATACAAAATTCTATAAAAATATATACGAAAGGATGGTGAAATAATGCCTTAAATAAAAGATTCTATAAAAATGATTCAATAAAATGCTTCAAAAATAAAATAGGAATTACAAATGATGCCTTAAATATAAATGAATTACAAATGAGTCTTAAATAAAAAATTCTATAAAAATATATAAGGAAGGATGGTGAAACAATGTCTTAAATATAAAATTCTATAAAAATGATTCCATAAAATGCTTCAAAAATAAAATAGGAATTACAAATGATGCCTTAAATTCAAAATTCTATAAAAATATATATAAGAATTACTAATGATGCCATAAATACAAAATTTTATAAAAATATATAAGGAAGGATGGTGAAACAATGCATTAAATACAAAATTCTATAAAAATGCACAACAATAATATTAATTTAAAAAAAAATGAATGTAAAAACATTATTCATAACATTAACATATACAAAATTTATTACCTCATAAAATTCAAAGATACATAAAATATTTATACAATATTATTAAAATTCTAAAAAATTTAATGTTACCAACTTATTCATACCGTTAACGTATGCAAATTCAATTAACTCATAATATTCTTAAATAAATAAAATATCTTAAACTACGTTATTTTTGTCTATTCTATGCTACATTATTAAAATATCAATGCCATAACTAACACTACATATGCCAAACTTCTAATAAAAACACACATAAATTCAATTTTCATTAACAATATATATACTTAAAGCTAGCCCGTCCACCGGACGGGTCTAAAGGCTAGTATATATATATATATATATATATATATATATATATATATATATATATATATATATATATATATATATATATATATATATATATATATATATATATATATATATATATATATATATATATATATATATATATATATATATATATATATATATATATATATATATATATATATATATATATATATATATATATATATATATATATATATATATATATATATATATATATATATATATATATATATATATATATATATATATATATATATATATATATATATATATATATATATATATATATATATATATATATATATATATATATAGAGTTAGGTTATTGTAGTGTAGCTTCTTAAAATTGTTAAAATGAGAAATGTTAATGTGATTAATTGTTTATGTTACTTTTCAAACTCATTAATTGCAAACATTAGTAATTTTACTCTACTTAAACTTTTCATCCGTAGCAAAATATAATATTTGATGGTACATGATACCATATGCTTGTTTCATGCAACGTTTAATTTTCTAGATAAATTGATAAGTTTCGACTTTTTCGGTTATTTTTTGTACGTGATATACACACACTACTGATACATCTATCCATGATCATGATTACATCTATCCATGATCATGATTATTTTTTGTATGTCATATATACGTACACTAGTGATACATCGATCCACGATCACGACCAACTAGATTGAAAACGATACACACAAAAAAAACTACATAAAGGAATTGATATACGAGTGATACACGGATCCGCAATTCCTAAAAAAATTGCTACACTATCATTAGCACATTAAAACCACGAGAGTTTATTGATATAATTTGTTCAAAAACTGATACATCATCGAAAGAACGAACATTTACGACTCGTACACCATGGTGAACGTAAGCCTCGCCACACACGACTTGTTAAATAACGACTCATACAACACGAATGCGTACACCACAAAGTCGTACACATTGTACACTCGTTCCTCGCCAACCACCACTTGTACACCACCCCTTCGTGCACCAATTTTTAAGTAGGTCGATACATGAAAAAATAACTCATACATGGTCAACTTTTAAGTACTACTACATGTATGACAAAGCATTTAATATTATTTTAATAAGACAAATGAATCTACGTTGAGAAAAAATGGTGGTATTAATGTGGTCTCATTAAAGCAGTGGTTTCAATAATTTTTTTTAAATAGTTAATTAATCTTTTGATTTTCTTTTAACTAGTTTAATCTAATCTTAATTAATATAGCAGATCCAATGGGTTAAAAAACTTTTCATTTTAACAATTATAAG
>CM046878.1:597113345-597120845 GCA_025667525.1 Glebionis coronaria
TATATATTATATATAGATATATATTATATATATTATATAGTATATATATTATATATATATATAAATTATATACATATATATATATATATATTTATATAATATATAATATATTTATATTTATATATATATATATAATATATATATATAATATATATTATATATATATATATATATATATATATTATATATATATATATATATATATATATATATATATATATATATATATTATATATATATATATATATATATATATATATATATATATATATATATATATATATATATATATATATATATATATATATATATATATATATATATATATATATATATATATATATATATATATATATATATATATATATATAATATATATATATATAATATTATATATATATATTATATATATATATATATATATATATATAGTATATATATATATATATATATATATATATATATATACATATATATATATATATTACATATATATATATATATATATATATATATATATATATATATATATATATATATATATATATATATATATATATATATATATATATATATATATATATATATATATATATATATATATATATATATATATATATATATATATATATATATATATATATATATATATATATATATATATATATATATATATATATATATATATATATATATATATATATATATATATATATATATATATATATATATATATATATATATATATATATATATATATATATATATATATATATATATATATATAGAAATTTTTTTGTATTTGAATCAGTTTCCAAGTGTGAACTTCAGACGACTCTCAAGCGGTTCCATTCCTTCTTACTGTACTTCTGGGTCAACCCAACCCGAATGGGAGGAAGGGGGCCAGCCAAACAGCGGTCCACTTTGTACGTTTGCTGAGCAGACCAATCAGTCATTTTTTTGAGAAAAAGAAAAAGGAAGGGAACTTCTCACCGAAGGAGGCAGTAGGAATGAAGGAGGCAGGAAGCTACCGCTTCTAGAATGGTTGCTTATCCTTCACTTTTTTTAGAGCGTATCGCTAAAAAAAAGGTTTGTGTAATCAGAAAAATGGTTACGGTTGCGGAAACCAGAGAAAGTCGGGAACCACCGGTTACCTTTTGAATCAAAGTAGCGACGAGCCGAGTATTACGACTACAGGGGGAGAAGCAAAGCTTCGTAGACAGCTTCGCTTCCTCGTCGCTTCTTTCTAGCGACCAGCTTCTCAAGTGGGTGGCTTGGTAAGCAAGCTACCTTCAGCATCGGTAAAATCCCTATCAATAATAGACCGGAATGGCGGGGAAGGAAGCCCTCCCTACTTCAATGGAAAGGGGGGAAGAGCCCTTTTTTCACAGCTGCTCCTCTACAACTACCTTTCGCCCAACATGATCACGAACGAAGACAGAGAATTGCGTAGATAGGAGGACGAAACGAACCAACCCACTTGTCCTGATCGGAACGATTGAAGAAAGAAATAGAATGGTGTCCCCTTTCGCCCAGGGGACATCGTCGGAGAACAATGTCGGGGACAGGGTGAGAACCTTCCGTTGCTTACACCCTTTAAGTGTTGGTTCTTCCGGGGATAGGTCTGGTTTCAAGATCTATGAACAAGAGAGATCCCTAAATCTCCATTTGAAAAAAGAGATGAATAGATAAGGCGAAGCCAACTGAAGGAAGGGAACTAACGAGCAAGAAAACGGATGCGCTAACGCGCAACGGCTTTCCTTTCTCTGATAGAGGGTCGCTTCTTCAATTCAAGTTCAGCTTGCTGCTTTTCATTTTGATAGGAGTAGGTGCTTGCTGCTCGCTCGCTGTCTACTAAATGAGCCTTTACTGCCCGCCCCGCCCCTCTCTTTAATCTTAAGTAAAGTGAAGTCAAATCAATGAAGTGAACAGCCCAACCTCTTTGTTTGAAGCTTTGTTTCACCTAATTCGGAAAGAGAACAATAGACTTGCAACTATAGTATAAGAAAAAGCTTCTCTTTGATAGCGGTCATAGGGGAGTTCAGAAAGGGTCTGATCGTAGATAGAGACTGAAACCTGTGCGGGGGGTAGGGGCGGATGTAGCCAAGTGGATCAAGGCAGTGGATTGTGAATCCACCACGCGCGGGTTCAATCCCCGTCGTTCGCCCATCAATAAATGGACCATTTATTACGGAGACAGAAGACAAACCTAGAAAGCTTTTTTTCTGCAAGTCATCTCGAGGCTTCAAACGCATCCAAGCAATTGGTATCCGATTTGAAGCATAGAAATAGATTCGCGTCGCCTACTTGCTGAAAGCACAAATCAAATGGCCGATCCTGAATTCTATGAAGTTTTTAAGACCTTTTTGAGTTCATAATGAATGAAATGAACCCCCGGATGAGGAGCAAATCTCCCCTCCCTTTTACTAAATCATGGGGAGCCCCTAGTAGTTTACCAGACAAATTGAGTTGTCATGGAGAAGGGGACTCATTGTACTGAAAAGGCTATTGCTAGTGCTTGTACTGACTTATTCTATACCGGTCTTAGTGGAGAGTGAGCTGGAAAGGGGCTTTTCCGTCTTTCCGGGGAAATCTAATCAAGAGAGCTAGCTTCGGTCTCACGTGGCTCACCTAAGAAAGGACGGAGCTGTCGAGTGAGGATTGGCCGAGGGGAGGTCATGATGTACCTGGGTACAAATCCACCAATAAAAAAAAGACAAGTAGAAGCCAATGAAAGAGGAGTAGGCAGGGCTAAATAGTGCCAGTAGGGTACGTAAACGAGGACAGATCACATGGTTTTCTACTGGTCAGCTTTGAGCTGTCAAGTAAGGAGTGCTCTATCTCTTAAGAAAGGGGCTTTGGAAACCTGACTTATTAGACGAGAAAGGGCAGTACTCTCTGATGTGCGTTCTATTATTGCCTCCTATTCCTCTATTATTGCCTCTATTTCCTCTATTATTGCCTCCTATTCCTCTATTTCCTCTATTATTGCCTCTATTTCCTCTATTATTGCCTCCTATTCCTGAGTGAGTGATCGGAATTAAGCCGCGTGGGGATACCCGAAAAAAACAAAGGACTATTTGATTCCCTTTTTGGGCAGGGCCTTTCGTACTCCAATCCGTACGAAGATAATTATTCAGCACACTAAAATCGAGTGGATCTGCTTACATATTCATGAAAAGCCGGGGGTTGAAACATGTTATGAAACTAAGACATTATTACTAATAATAAGAAAGAGTTAAGCGCCTCCAAGGCCTATAAATAGAAGCTTCTTTCAGTCTATATTTTCAAAGAGAGAGGTAAAAGTCAGAAAGAAAGACTTTCAGTAAGACTTAATGGATATCATTGCCGGAAGACTCGCAACCATTCAGACTGAAATCCGTCAAGTGGAACAGCGGAAGCTCCAATGTGAGCAAATGCTTGGTCTGTTCTGGGAGCATCCGCCTGCTCTCGATCCTGCGGACGTAGGCAGAAGGATGCAGTTTTTCCGAGACCAAATTCGGAGTCTCGAAAACCGGAAGAGGGCCCTACTCCAGGAAGAAAAAGACTTAATTGTTCAGGCCGCCACCCTCGGTGCCGGGGGAGACTAGAATAGAAGAGTCGCCGACTCTTTCTAGAAGATTGAAATAAGTGTCTATAAACGCAAAGTATTGTGTTTTAATGCATGGCTTTATCTTTCTTTGTTTGGTGGAGATCTACTCCTATGCTTACTGGAGATAGACTCCTATGCTAAGTGTCTTTGTTGTGTTTGTGCTAAGTGTCTTTGTTGTGTTTGGCAGAATTTTCTGTTCACAGCACTTTTCATTGTTATCTTTAATGTTGTTCTGTGTCTTTTGTTAACTTAATATGTTGTTAGTTCACTTTGTAATGTTGTTGTTGAGTTGTGTGTTTGTTGTCCTTTCTAGTCTAGTGCAATCTATAACCATAAAAGCTTTTAGATCAACTAATAGCGAAAGAAGGAAACGATTTACCCTCTCCCTAGTAACTTACGTCAACAAACTCATGAAAAAAAAAATGCAAAAGCGGCCCACTGAATTAGGACCTTGGATTATTCTGATTGGATCTCTAACCGTCCCCGTACCGAAAAAGGATGGGAAGGACTTTTCTTTTAGAAAGCTAAACTAAATAAAGCCTATCCCAAGGACGATTTCCCACTCCCAAATTGAGATGTCGGGGTACAAAACGTTGTCATTTATGGACGGTTTATCAGGATACAACCAAAGACGGTTGGCCGAGAAAGACCAAAAGAAGACTTCCTTCATCACGGGGCGGGAAACCTTCTGTGCAAAGGTCATGCCATTTGGCTCGGCCTAAAGAATGCCGGAGCAACCTACCAGAGGGCTATGACGGCCATCTTCCATGAGATGATGTATAGACTATGTGGATGACATAGTAGTCAAATCCAAGACAAGGGTCAATCACATAGAAGTCCCTCCGATTAGTCTTCGAGAGGCTTCAAAAATCAAAGAACACGGAGCGGTAAAATCAAACTCATGGGTTGGTTAAGCTGAGTGAACTGCCTAGGCGGTTGACTAGGCCTTTGCCTTGGCATATAGCCATGTTGGCCTTGATTTGGTGGAGACGGGCGAACCCGCTGAGACTGTGGTAAGGTTGCCTGAGGTGGTGGAGCAAAAGATACCTGCATACCTTGAGTTGATTGGGGAAGAGCCGGTTGTTGCAACATTGGTACGTAGGATTCCGAGAAGAAAGAGGCGGGCGCATCGAAGTTAGAGAAAGGGCTCTCACAGACCCCTTCATCCAATAAAAAGATATGAGATATGGTAGTCTATTGTCCTGGAAAGCTAAAATAACGAGTTCTTAGCAGGATTATAGCGGTTGGCTTTCATGCAGGTAGCCGTATCTTGAAGACGAGGGGCGGTGTGGTGTAAGGGTTATGGCGAGTCAAGCAATGATCGGAGAGGGAAGCTTATAGGCTAGCTAGGTTTTCTTTTTCACTGGCTTATGGTCTAAGGGTACCCTTTTCGGCTAACCATTGTTTAGAAAGTCAAAACAAGAATTCTGAAATTGTTTAGACTACACTTTGCTCTTCGACTTCACTTTGTCTTCGTTTAGTCCAGTTCAAAGTTTAGTGCAGCCATAGGACAATGGCATTTTCTGATCTACCTTTAGCTAAGAAAATGAAAACTTTTACAAAAGCCCGTATTTCGCGACTGTAACAAATGCTTATCCGGTGCAAATCATTTATCCTACGCACGACGTCAACAAAACGAGGCATGAGAACCAAAGCGCAGGCAGGGAGAGCCGGGGCAACTACTAATTATTAACCGTTCTTTCAGTTGGGACTTTCAAGCAAGCCTTGCGAAGGCAGCCCCCTTTCTCGCGCATCAAAGACTTCATTTCCCGCAAGTGACCAACCGAAGCCATGCAATTTCTTATATTATAAAAGGAGTGCTAGAATGTCTTTTCAATTGTAGGGGCGCGTTAGCGCTAATATAAAGCAAAGGGCTTTTTCAGCTGGATCCAGAACGAATAGGAGATATATCAGTACGCTATCCACGGGACACCTTTCGTAGTGAGGGAAGTCCTCTGTTTTTAGGTTGACGAGCTACTTTAGTTTCGTTTCCGAAAAAAGCATAAAGCCCGGTATTTTCGTAAACGTAAAAGAGGGACGAGTGACAAGGGACTTGAGTGACTCACCCTAATCTATAAGCGGGAGCAGGTATCGAGTCTTGTGAGGGCTTTGATTTGCGCGTTAAGGGCAGTTTCTGTTATAGCACTAGGAATCGGTGCCGTTAGTCTAAGCTAAAACAGAGGGGCTTTGGGATCCATTCCGTATTCCGTACGCTAGGAAGTCGATCTGAACTGTAATTATATCGCTTGAACCGAAGAGAGCGATGCGAACAGTTCAGGAGGCCGCAGATCAAACCCTTAGTTCAGTGCCGGGTTTCATAAGTACTCTCGGTCAATCATATCATTCTCCAGACGGGATGTGGTGTAGGCACGTTTATTGGAGCAGTTGGGAAGAACACCTTACTTCTTTCAAAAGACGGAAATAGAGTCATTTTTTCCCACTAGCCTAACTAATGATACCTCACTTTGTTGTATTGTATAGACAAGCCTGACTTTATAGATAGGAATTCAGAAAAGAGTTCTAACTTACCTTCCTGACTGTGCTTCCTGCTTTTGGACCTATTTTATATTATAGTGGTAAGACTGTAGTCTACTGCAACAGGAGAAAGGAAAGCAGGCCAATATTCATGATAAGACCCTCTTTACGCTCTCTCTTTCTGCTCGCTCCTGTCAACGAATGAATTGACTACTTGTGTCACTGACATTCCATTAGCATGGTGGACTATAGACCGGCTTTCACGTTCACTCTATAGGAAGGGGACTTAGATTAATCGATTCAATGGGCGAACTGCTTTCCTTTAAAGGTAGCAAGTGATTGAAATGACAAGCTTGTAACTGATATGAAATCTCGGAAGACGGTAAGTTGGACGAGGAGCTCATGTACCACAGAGTGGGCAAATGCTCCCCTCTTTCAAGAGACTGTTTCTGTTCTTGTTTCTTTAGTCTCTTTACCTGCGAACATGAATTCCTGAACCCAATACTAGGAAAGAGCTTCATACCCTATAGAACTGACAGATCGGCTAGCGAAGATGGCTCAGTCTCAGTAGATCCCTCACTCCTCACCGGCTTACGGAAAGAGAGCCCTAAGGGAGAGAGTTTCGGTACTTCAGGCATATCTATCAATGGGCAAAGACAGGAGAGCCTTCTATCTCTTCCAGTCTTATAAAGGAAAGAAAGCAGGATGAACAGGCTTGAGTGTCGATAGGTGACTTTAAGGTAGGCGCCTATCTCTTATTATACTATAGCAACGAGAGAAGTCGGGATTGGTGCCCTAAATGAAGGGAAATCTATCAAAAATGAGCATTTTGCCCAGATAGAACTTTTTCAATTCATGATCAGTTCTACGAAGGGAAAAGTGAGAGTATCAAAATGCAGTTATATGAGCATCGACTTGATAATTTGCCTAGTGAGAAATCCAGGAAAAGACATACAAACTCACTCTCCCAGAGGAAGGGAAGATTGATTAGGAGGTGGGCCAACTAGCTAGCCTTAAACCCCCAACAAGCCATAGGGGTAGGCGGAAGACTTTCTCCTCTCGCTGCAAGAAAAGCCCTTTTATTGATCTTGATTATATGTCGTAGTACCTACCCCTCACCTGGCCTGCGAGGGGCTTCAAAGGCTCACAATGCCCCTTTTTAATAAGTAGGACTTGCTTGCATCTCCCCATTCAATAGGCTAAGCAGCTAGCACCTTGTCGGTCTTGGTTTTGTCTCAGCAGAGTGCGTGGATGGGACGCCGGGGACGGTGCCCCTTCCTCTGTAGGTACTACGGCCTAGCCCAAAATTTTAGACTGATTTGGGCTAAGCAAGTTTATACGCCTTCGCAGCCCCTACTTCAATTAAGGCAAGCTTTCCTTTATTAGTAAAGGGGTCTAGCGCATGGAGATTGACCCAGCTCTTAGCCTGAGCT
>CM046878.1:597128345-597150845 GCA_025667525.1 Glebionis coronaria
TCGAGTTTTCCGTGATACAATTTTGAAACTCATGTCATTGGTCTCGTCTTCGATTTATGAAATATCTCGACTTCAGCAAGGGTATGATAATGGAGTGCAAGACTCTTCGATGCAAGAGGAAACTGGTCATACGGTTGAAAACTTGGAGCCTATCGATGCCAAGAGCACGGAATCAGGAGGACAACATGATACCAGTGGCACGTCAGGGACTGTTCACGAGATCTTTTTTGCTGACACCTTACCCGTTTATGACGAAGCGCCTGCAAACATGGTACAATGTAATGTTGTTTATGATGTATATGCTGATGACATACCGCATATTGAGCATTCTGAACCTAATTATGACAAACATGGGATGGAAAAGAGTGATAGAAATACCACTTCTGATTCATCCGATGTGAGTCATAATGGGGGAGAAAGTGTTCAAAATGCTATAGTACATCATGATAAATGCTTTATAACTGCCTCGTTAACTGATTCTGATTCCAAGATTAAAGAGCTCGAAACGATCGTAGCTCGGCAATCAAAAGATCTTGAGGATGCCAAACTTGAATTTTCTAAGAAAACGGACAAATTTGAAACATACTTTGAAAAACTTGAAAAGTCAAACGTTGTTCTTGAAAGAAAATTGGATCAAACTGTTCTAGATTCTAAAGCTGAAAAGGATAATCTTTTGAAACAAATTCAACTGCTTGAATCTAAGTTGGCATCCCAAGATAACTTGCTCAAAGAAAATGAAACGTCAAAAGCCCAAGTACAGGAAAAGGTTTTTGCTATAGCTGCGTTAAAAAACGAGTTAAGGAAAAGTAAAGGACCTAGTGTGGACACTAAGCTTGAAAAACCATCAATCTTGGGGAAACCGCCTACAAATCAGTTCGTCAGACAACCGATTGTCAGACAACCTACTGCATTTAGATCCGAGCGATCACAATCCTCGAGACCGCGGTTTGCCTCCCAAGTTGATTTGGGACATATTTCTAGAACAGTCACTCCACCAACTAGGCCTAATGTGACTAAATCAGTTTTAGCAAGACCTAATCACATGATTGCCTCTAGTTTCTCTAAGAATAGCTCAATGAACACGTCTAGAACTAGTTCAACTGATGTGCGCCAGGATTTTGGTCAAAGGGAAGCTAAGCAAAAGACACAAGTAAGAGATATGAATTTCAAACCTAGTTAGATGCCTTCTAGTTTACCCAACACTGCTAACCGTAGCATGTCACATCCTAGGAGCATCAATCAATCATCTAGGAATTCTAGATCTTACTCGGATATTAAATATGCTACCTGTAAAACATGTAGAAAATGTGTCTTCACGGCAAATCATGATTCCTGTATCAAGAAACTACTTAATGAGGTGAACTCCCATGCTAGACTTAAATCCCAGTGGGTTGCTAAATTCAAACCCGTTGGCAAAATGTGGCGCCCCACTGGTAGAACTTTCACTCTTGTAGGAAAGGAGTGCCCTTTAACTAGGATAGTCTCTGATTCTACGAAGACTACTAGGGAGGAAATTGCAAAGGATGATACATCACTTAAGCCTGAACTTAAGGTTTTCTATAAAAGGAAACGTTTGCCAACTAAGACAAGTGAATCATCCCCTCAGGCCACCTCTGACACAAGTAAAGCCAACTGTGAACCCCCACGTGCTTCAAAAATAGATATCTCTAACCCATGCAAAAGTATACAAACTCCTAATGAGAATGCAGGTACCAAAGTTGATGTTCCAAAAGAACGAAGCGGTCCAATCATTGTATACCGTTCAACTAAGGACACTCTCAGAGTTTGGTTGCTGAAGAAGCAGATATCAGAGAAACTAGTATCTCAGGGGATTCATGGTTAAAGCTTACACAAGGACTTACAGTCACATACCAGACTGTAACTCGATCTCAAAAGACAGGAAAGTTCATCCCGATGATGACTTATCCTAAAAACGAGAAATTCATTTTTCTCGGGCATGAGCTTATGTTAAAAAACATTCCACGTTTTTAAGCTCATGCACAAGGACTTACAGTCACATAACAGACTGTAACTCGATCTCAAAAGACAGGAAAGTTCATCCCGATGATGACTTATCCTAAAAACGAGAAATTCATTTTTCTCGGGCATGAGCTTATGTTAAAAACATTACACGTTTTTAAGCTCATGCACAAGGACTTATAGTCACATCACAGACTATAACTCGATCTTCAAAGAAAGGAAAGTTTATCGCCGATGATAAACTTATCCTAAAAACGAGAAAGTCATTTTTCTCGGGCATGAGCTTATATCAAAAACATTCCAAGTTTTTAAGCTCATGCATTAAGGCTTATAGATAAATGACAGTCTGTAACTCGATCTCCAAAGACAGGAAAGTTCATCCCGATGATGACTTATCCTAAAAACGAGAAATTCATTTTTCTCGGGCATGAGCTTATGTTAAAAACATTCCACGTTTTTAAGCTCATGCACAAGGACTTACAGTCACATAACAGACTGTAACTCGATCTTCAAAGAAAGGAAAGTTTATTACCGATGGTAAACTTATCCTAACAACGAGAAATTAATTTTTCTCGGGCATGAGCTTATATAAAAAACATTCCAAGTTTTTAAGCTCATGCACGATGGCTCCTCGTTAAATGACAGACGACGACCCGGACTTCAGAGACAGGGAAGTTTATCCACGCAACGATAACTTACCCTCTTAACAAGAAATTAAGTTTTCTTGGACACGAGCTTACCCTAAAACCATTCAAAGGTTTTAAGCTCGTGTACATGGTTTATCATTAAATATCAGATGGTAACTTGTGCATCAAAGAAAGGAAAGTTTATCGCCAATGATAAAATTATCCTAACAACGAGAAATTAAGTTTTCTCGGGCATGAGCTAAAATTAAAAACATTCAAAGTTTTTAAGCTCATGCACAAAGGCTTATAGATAAATGACAGTCTATAACCCGCTCTTCAAAGGCAGGAAAGTTTATCGCCGATGATAAACTTGTCCTAACAACGAGAAATTAAGTTTTCTCGGGCATGAGCTAATATTAAAAACATTCAAAGTTTTTAAGCTCATGCACTATGACTTACAGTTAAATGTCAGACTGTAACTCGAACTTCAAATAAAGGAAAGTTTATCATTAATGATAAACTTATCCTCATAACGAGAAATTCAATTTTCTCGGTCATGAGCTTGTCTTAAAACATTCGAAGTTTTAAGCTCAGAAAGGAAAGTGTATCTTTTAAATAAGAGAACTTTTCCTCATAACGAGAAATTAACCTTTCTCGGTCATGAGCTTTCCGTTAAAACAATCAAAGTTTTCAAGCTCATGAAAAACGACTTCTAAGTAAATGTCAGCTTAGGACTCGTTCTTTAGATAAAAGGAAAGTTTATCGCCGATGATAAACTTATCCTTAACAACGGGAAGTTTACAACTTCTCGGACTTGAGCTCGTTTTATAAGATATTCAACATCTTAAGCTCAAGTAATTGGTTTTCAAAACTTTGAACACAATTTTTCGAGAATTTCTCAAAAGGTTTTTCTAAATCTTTCAAAATTGTGTGTTCAAAAATGTTTTGATAAAAAGAGCATGTCTTCTGGAATCGATAATATTTACGAACCTAGAAATGTCATTCAATAATGACACGGGGTTGTAAATAAAGTTCGAGCAGAAGTTCAAACTTTTAAAACATGCTCAAAATGGTTTGCTATTATTTCAGATAGTAACCCGCTTTTCATAATCAAGTCAAGCATTTCACCGGAAAGCTTTGACTCAACAACGGGAATTAATTTTCTCGGGGACGTGACGAGGTGACCAACATTCGTGAACAAGAACCATGTGCTTCTTTCATATGTTGTTCTCCATTATTCAGGTCCAACCTCGTAAATTGCTAATCTTGTGAATACATTATCATATATGATCTTTGCACGTGATAAATACCTTACACTTGTGTTTAAAAGGTATTTAATTTACGTTTCAAGTACACCCTCATTAATTTGAGGGGGAGCTTGTTAAAATCATGAAGATAATTGGATTTGCATTTTTCTTCCCAAATTTTCTTAAAATGCTATTAAATCAATTGATATTAAAAACATCGATTGGGTTAATATTTTTAATATGGGGGAGAAAATGTGATTTAATATGGGAAATGATTAATCACAAATGGTTTGACTTAACGTGTTAGCTCATCCCGACATGTGCGAAATGTTTTCGAATATCGTAGCATACGTTAAGGGGGAGCAAAATGATTTGCACTTCAAAATGGATTTCATGGTGACATACACTTACCCAAAACATCTCTATTCACGACGGTGAAGATTGTGGTGACATAAGGATGGTAGGATAGGTTAAAGTCCAATGATTTCTCTAGAACCAGAGGAATCTTCCCAAGGACATTCCATAGCTAGAAATAGTAGTCCTTAGGAAAGATGGAGAAAGATTGTGAACATAGCTGAATGCCGACCAAGTACTTAAGTTAGCACTGGAACAATCACAACAAGGTGCTAGTTATGACGTATTGGTAAGCATTGAAGGGGTTGAAGAATGAAAAAGAATTGTAAAGATAAAGGGTGTAAAGAAAGAAGCCCTCCTTACAACCTTAGGCAGAAACCGGGTCAATTCATATGCTATTGAGATCATTTTTAATGATTCTTGATATTGAAGAAAGACATCATGGACCCAGTGATGCAATGCACAACCCTTCCCAGCTAACTCAAATATCTCTCAAAAGGTATTTGTTTTAATCACACGGAGATCAACACATTATCTATTGGTTTATTCACTCCGAATAAATTGGTATTGAAAAGGTGGCACTCCTCTCCAGCCTCCGATCACTAAAATCCAAAATGCACGATCGAGTCTAGAGCCATTTGAGATCATCAAATATCTCATTAGGACACACTTTCATATTTCCTTGCTTCTTCACACACTGTGAAAAGTAAGAAAGATCTTAAGAGTCCTACGCAAAATCTTCATGATCTTGCCTGAACATCTAAGTAATACGAAAGTATTTACAATGAAGATGGAAATCCTTCTTGAGCGAATATCAAAAAGCTCATGGTAGGTGACTTGTGCGATTCTTTATGAATCAAACTTGTGATAACTGGAAAGCAATAGTGGTTTAATTCTTAAATGAATTTAAACACGTTCCAGGCCTCTACGCAATATCTTAGTGATCTTGCCAGAACATTCAGAGTAATACTATTAAGTATTTACTGTGACGAATGGAAATCCTTCTAGTGTTAACATCAAACAGCACTTGGTAGGTAACTTGCAAGATTCTATACGAATCAAGCTAGTGACAACTGGAAAGCAACGATGGTGCGGTTCTTAATTGAACTTCACTTGTTCCAGGAACATGAATTGACGGCTTCAAATCATGCGGATATTATTATCCAAATGATTCACTCTTTACGTTCGCAGTCAGCTTTGGACGGTCGAGTAAAGAGAACGGGTTTACCCGCGAAATCTTGTCAAGGAGGTTCTTTATTGAAACTACCTGTCACAAGTACGATATTTAATATCGTCCAACGGTCTTCGCCGACCGAAGGTAAAATGCTACCGAATTAGAATGAAATGTTCAAGGCCATTTCATCCGTGTATATGGTTTGTTGCTAACTGTCTTATGCAGCGTAACAAGAAGGTGGCATTGCGGTGTATAATCCAGAAGAAGTCGTCACCACATGCTTATACTACATACACTTAGTACTTCAACAAATTCAAGAAAGTCTGAAGGTAAAGTCTTCCGCTGTATCAAACTCTGAAGCTTTCAAGAATTTAAAGGTATAAGTATGTGGAACATGAAGTCACGAAGAGGCAAATTTCACAAGTGATGAATGCACAAGGTCAAGGCAAGGAAACATGCTCAAGACTAAAGTCAAAGATCACATCAAGCATATTCACAAGAACAAGATCGAAGACTCAAGCATAGTATGCTAGGTTTAAGATTTTGTAAAATGGTGTGACCTCCCTTAGGGGGAGATTGTTGGCAATGTGTTTTCCCAAAGAAAGTCTCGGTCACATCATTATTAGCATAGATCACGAGCTATAGAATATTTAGAACTTTGTAACTTGGAGCGACCTCCCTTAGGGGGAGATTGTTGGAAATACGTTTTTACGTATTTATGAAGGATCGGTCGCTCCAACGATATATTATTGTATTAGGCTCGTGATCCAGTTTGTAGTAAATATAGTCCATATAGCCCACATATAGGGTGGGCTATATATACCCCTCCTAGCATGTTAGGAGGGGTGGTTCTTTCATTTCAACAACTTTCATTTATCTAAATTCACTTTCTCTCTCTACTTTTCTTTCCTCTCCTTTCTCTCTCTATACCTCATCTCCTTCTTCCCCATTTCCACCATCTAATCAATAGATCAATCCATCAATTACCAAATCCCAAGATACCGTAGACCTTCGGCATGTCACAAAAGCGAGGCGAGGTTTGGAACTCTTCTGCGAGAGGGACGCCTCGCGAGCCGGGCTTTTAGAGATGAGGCCTTTTGGCGAAGCCAAGTCAATTTCGGGCCACCAAACCCTGCAACTGATGAAAAGGCCCTATGGTATGGAGTAAAGGGAAGCGTGTACGTTGTCACACTCCCTGCCTTCCAAAGGTGCCTAGAGGACGGGCCAGACGCAGCAGAGCGACGACCGGGGAGCGGATTCCCCACCGGCGGGGGGGGGGGGGGGGGGGGGGGGGGGGGGCAGGAGACGGCCATCTCAAGGCACATCACGACCTACAGGCAACACCGGCGAGACTTGGGAAGGCAACCCGATTGGGAGTCAGAGGATCCATAGTACCTGCAGCCTCCCGGACTTTATATTCATCATTTTTGAAAGCGGGGGGAAGGGATCTTTTTTCTGCAACGGAAAAAAAAACGGAGCAGATTTGACTCGACACAACCTAACGATACATCCAATACCAATGATCTGTGCTTAGAATGCGTTGCTAGATCTCTACTCTAGAAAGCTATACAGGCAACAACGAGCGTGGGTTGACCGGGGGCTTACCTTTAATTACTTCTTTCACGACGAGAGAACCGCGTCCGCATCAGTCGAAGTGGTGGAAGGCCCCCTGAAGTCAAAGGGAGAGCTTCTGCGCCTCTCTCCAAGAGATACGATTCGGTATCTTAATCGGCTGAAGGAGAGTGAGAGTTCGAAGTTGCCGGTAGGTCAATTGTGATCCTTGGGTATCAGAGATAAGCTCTGTTTGGTACTGATGACTCTATACTACTCATAGACTAGTATAGGTTCAAAAATCTCCATTCCAATAGGCGCTAGCCCCAGAGCGAGGATAGAATCCTATGGCATATGTCTAGATGAAAAATGCTTTCTTTCCATTTTCCATCCATGTCCACTTCCTTCTGGATCGATACTCGCGCACGGGATCTTTTTCACCTAAGTTTCATGCGTTCTTCTCTCTTCGAGTTCATTGGCAAAAGCATTTCCATTTGTTTTTTATTTTCTTCATTAAGCACCTTTAATCAATCAATCAATTGTTTCTAAGCTGGGAAGTTGGTTTCTTTTTTGGGTCACCCCCTTTCTTCTTGTTTCTAAGAGAAGAGGAGAAAATCTCATGAACATTTTTTTTTAGATAGAAAATCGAACAAGAAAAACCATTTCTTTTGTCTACGTTTATTCTTGCTTGATATTCTATATTATTCGAATTTCAGAAAAACGAAAAGATTCAAAACCCAAATAATCGGGCTGTAGTACCTTGGTTGAATTTTCACATAGACAGGATGCTCTACTCATCATAAGGAGATTCATATAAAATAAAAGGAGGTTTTTTTTGCATTTTTCTTTTTTTAGTTCTCCTTTTTTCTATCTTTTATTATCTATCCTAAAACATAATAAATATAGGTCAAAAACAAACGTGCTTGCAATTTGTTGTAAACTAATAGAATTTTTCTCTATTTCCTTTTTTCCCTTTAACCTCTTATCAATAGTTAGTGTCCTTTAGTTCTTTTTCCACTTAGATAGAAGTATCAGGCTACAATATTAAATCAATGTTTGTAAGAACTGTTCCAAGAGCTTCTTATGAAAATGAATTTGATCGTTGTTTTTTCTCTTCTCTGTGAACTAAGATTTTTCTGGACTATTCATTTGACAATTCTTCCAGTTTCATCTATGCCTCTCTTCAAGGCAATATGTTTACTATTTTGAATAGTTGGTTTATTGCACAAAAATATACAGAAAAATTCATACATAAGCAGGATTCCATTAATTAAACATTACATTACAAACCGAAAGCATTGAACACACATACTAAAAAACATATACTAAATAAAAGCATAACACCCCATCCTGCATCTACTTAACTAATGGATAATACAAGTACTAATTTCCTCCGTGCTTATATTAAATGACCCAGACAATGAGCTCTTGCTGCTCCTCCCGCAGCGCTTGCTGCCTCCCCTCCAAATCCTCGATACGCTCTCTGGCAGCGCGAATGCGCGCTTCTTTCACGGCAGGATCCAGTGTTCTAACACTCCTCAAAAAGCGGTTTAGCACTCTACGGCTCTCTTGAATAAGATTTTGCAGTTGCCCCATTTCGGCAGCAATTGCAGAAAGCCTGTTTGCAGCATCCATAGCCATACGTGCTAGTACTCAATTTCTTTGATTTGAATTTGATGAAGTGAAGACACTTTTCGAGTCTCCATTTATAGCCTAAGAAAAGAATCTCGCCCCGCGAGTACGCCGGACCTACTATTCCAAAAAACCTATCCCTAATAGAAATACAAAGCACAAAGGCTATACTAAGGCGGGGTTAGTGTTCCGTCTTCGTTTTGCCTTAAGCTAGTATATCAAGAAAGGGCCCTATTATACAACGTCGTAAAGCAGGTGTCCTGGTCTTCTAACTTATGTCTTCCGTCTCATTAGAGGCGGTGGCGTGAACCTGATTTTTGACAAGGGTCGGCACTGAGAAAAAACCCATAGAATGAAGTTTACAGGGGTGGGCTGTAAACCAATTCGATGCCGGGACTATGAAAAGGATTACTAGGGCGTACTCTATGTCTCCCTGGCTGTTTCATGGCATTTGTCATTTATCAGGGTCCCCCATGGGTTAAGACACTTGATGTAGTAGTTCTTCATGAGCCCGTACCAAAAAATTGGTTAAGGCCCGTACTGAGAAATTTGTTCAGGCCGGGGGTAGGCTTTTTGATCGAACCATCAAGAAAATTCCAAGTTAGATAGGCTAAACTAGAGATTAGAATCACGTACATCAAACATGACAGTTTTATTAAGTAGAATTATGCACTTGATGTCTTTTAGCACTCATACAATCTCTCAACAATGGGTTGTTAGGAACTGGAGGAACAGTGGGATCAGATCTATGAGCAATATTAATAACTATGACCTAATATTGAGTAAGAGAGTAGCGATGAATCCAGCCCCGCAGAACTTTTATACCTCTTTGATGAGGCATCAGAATAATATGAATCCCGCGAATTTTCCTTCTATGAGAAACAGACATCCTAATCCAGTATCTCATGTTATAAAAGAAAGCAGCCCCTTTATGAAAAGTATGATGAAAAAATCCTCTAATAGAAAGTCAATACTAACTAATCCTCAATTCACTGAAATTTTAGGATTAAGAAAAACGAATCTAAATGATTTGATACTCAAAAGCCCAGAGGAGAATGAATTGAAAATCATGAATGTCAAATTCCGATCCCACCCCAATCATATAGCGAGTGAAGATAGTCTCTTTCGACTCACTTATCAGGCTGCTACAAATTTGAGACATCTTTTTCAATCTCTGGGCATACGTGAAAATCGACTTTCTTTATCAGAGAGGGGGTATGCTTTATATACCCAACTGGGCACTGGTTTGCTCAGTTTGGTAAATCAAAGCAGTAAACATATTTTAATTGAAGCTCTCACTTTTTATAATGGGGAGTTTACTCGCATTATGGTGTTAGTATACTTGGGATATGGTTGTACTGTATGGTACATGGCTGCTGGTGGTTTATATGGCGATCCTCTACCAGCTGTTCTATATCCCCATGATGCTAGTTATGTTGATTTCTTCCGAGAGAGCTTTTCTCATCCTCTTTATCAAAAGCTTCAATTTATTGAGAGTCAATATCTGATGAAGGATTTGTTAAAAAGTTTTGAGAATTTCAATCCATTCACTCAGCAGATTGAGGTGCCTTTAACTGGAGTTTATGAAGCTAGTAGCTCTGCGACTTCATCTTCTCAAATAGGCGGCAGTACTCCTTCTCAATTATCCCTTCCTGATATAGGGGGTTCTACTGAAGTCGGTGGCAGTGAAAGTACTCCTCATCGCTACAGCGAAGATACAAGGGCTGCTATCAAAAAGGGTTTGATGATGGCCGTCTTTTTCGCTAGTGGATTTCTGATGTCTGAAATTCCTAATTTAGTAGATAAGATATTATAAAGATGATGAAGAAATATATGGCATTAATTATACAGGTAGAATTGTTAGGTTCTGTTCGTAGGTATAGGTCAGGTGATTTCATCGATACATCAGTTGGGGCTTTATTGGAAAATATCAATCATTTCTATAATGACAAAGTGATAGCAGGAGAATATGTAATCTCTGAGAGTTTCTTTCTATCTCAGCAACAGATTCTACTCTGTGGTTTGTATGAACTCTCTCCATTTCACGTTATATATGCAGATGAGAAAGGTGTATCCGATTTTCTCAAAAATAGGGAGTGCGATCTCTTTAGTATTACTAAGAATCCCTTTAGTTTTTCAATGGAATCAAAGAAATACAATTACATGATCTCTGTTATAGATGTAAAAGACGAGCTCGTTTTACGTGGGTTAGCTCACACGATTTACTCATTTACTCATTATTACTCTGATGAGTACGATGGTTGGGTAGACTGTTTGAAAACTCATTATTTCGAGGCTGCCAGAGCGATTAGTCAATCAAATAGATTGTATCGAATAAGGATTAAGCACCCTATGTTAGGAGGAACAATTTCTAGGTTCAGGATCTTAGAGGTGCTCAAAGTGTATGTTGAGGAGGATACTGTTGTGTTTGGCTTAGTGAAGCAGTTTCTTTACAAGGATTTTCTTGAAGAAGATGGAGAGCCTTTCCTTTTGCATTATCTCCCTGATTTGGGGGAAATCACCTATGCTATTGAGCATCTGATTATGTCGGAGGTCTTTGACAAAGCTTTCTCCAGGAATTTTCCTTCAATAGAATATCATCGATTCCTCGGTGAAGTTCTTATAAATTGTAAAAGTTTGGAGGATAAACTCATCTTCAATGAGTTCTCTGGATATAAGTTCTTGGAAGAAGTATATCTTCCTGGTGATATAGTGCCTATTAGGCCTGGCGATCCATCTCTTTCCTTATATAATGGTATAGCCCAATTGCAAATAGACAGCGATGGTAATGTCGAATATAGAAAGTGTTAAATATTCTACAAAACCTGGCTAGATATTGCTAAATTCCATCATTAGCTCAGTGAAAACATATATTATTTGAATGTTTAAGTCACCACTAAATGATGAAGTCGACTATGAATTGAAAACAGAGTCAATCTGGTGTGTTGGCAGTCCTCTACCTATTGATCTATATCCCCCTGATGCTAGTTATGCCGATTTCTTCCAGGTAAGCTTTGAACATCCTCTTTTTCAAAAGTGAACGTTTATAGAATCGAAGTATTTAATCACAGATCTTTTCAAAAGTTTTCACTTGTCGCAATTCAGTAATATTGATGTCCCTTTAAGTGCTAGTACTTCTCAAATAACCAATACGGATATAGTAAGACCATCTGATGTAGTCAGTAGTGAAATCCCATCTCATGTAGTCAGTAGTGAAACCCCATCTCATAGGTTCAGCGAGAATCAAAGAACTGCTATGAAAACTAGGTTAATAATGGCGGTCTTTTTAGCTAGTGGTATGATTATGTCAGAGATTCCAAATCTAGTTGATAAGTTGATATGAGGATGAAAAGAAAGATGAAAAAACATGGTAAATATGAGGATTATTCGAGTTATAGTATTGACAAATCAGTTGGTAATCTTTTAGAGCATATAGAGGTTGTTTATAAGGAACAGGTCTGCTTGGAGTCTAAAGCCCTACCGCCTGAATATAAACCAGTTTCGTAAATAGAATTTCACATGCAACAGCAAGTGCTCCTATCAGGGTGCTGGACTCTCGCTCCATTTGAAATCCACCTTGGGAGGGAGTTTCTTAATTTCTAAAAAAGACTGAACTTCGACTTAGCAGTGTAGCGTATCACCCTTATAGTGATATTAATTCAGGGTGTTACATGATCTCTTCAGCTGCTAGTAAGGATGAGTTAGTCTTACTGGGTTTAGCCCGTATGTTTTACAAATTAACCCATGCTAGCCATCTTATCTTAGGTAGATGTGTAAACAATCTGGATATCCATTATTTCTATAAACTTATACGTTATAAAAGATGTTAAGGTCAATAGGATATATCGTCTGAGGATCACTTCCCCTATACTAGGATATGCTTTTTCTAGGATTAGAATTTGCGAAGTCGCCAGTCTCTATGTTGATAAAGGTTCTATAGCTTATCAATTAGTTCAGCAGTTTCTTTTTAACGATTGCGTAGACGAATTTGGCAATATGTGTGTGTTGACTTATATCCCCGAGCTAGGTGAATTCACTAAGTTATTCGAGGAGCTGGTCGTAAATGAGCTTTTTGAAAAAGCCTTCCGAAATCGGTTTCCTGGTGTGCTTTATAGTAGATACCTTGGGGAAATGCTTATTTACAACACTGATCGGGATGAAAGCACTTTCGATGAGAGAGCTGGTTATGATCTATTGAAAGAGTTGTGTATTCCTGGTGAAATTGTTTCTATAGGACCCGGTGAAGCCCCTCTTCTGTTTTACAACTGGCGATCTCGCATTTATTTAACCACGGAAGGAAAAGTTCTATATAACCATTAGATATACTACTGAAGAACCTGGTTTCTGCTATACCTAGACTCCGATTCTTTCTACCAGCTTCAATGAACCCTTTTTTACTACTAGTTTTCTCAAACGAGTACAACATTTAGGGAGATTGTCCAATGTGCGGGCAGCTCCTTTGACTTCTGGCCTATGTGTCTGTCACCCTAGTGTGGGGCTCGGAGGAATTTAGACTATCAAAGCCATAGAATAGGATTGAGATTCTCAAACCGACTTCTTCGCGGGCTCTCTGAAAAAACATATAACCCCCTTCTTGCTTGGGGGAGACAGTTTGAAGGGGCTAGGGTATCAATTTCTCTCTTTGAGCCCACGGTAAGACCACTACCATTATTAGATGAGGTAGATAGACCCTATATTCAAAAGTCTTCTATTTAGGAGTTTTGATAGGGTCGTATCTATATATACTCATAGAAAGTTGGTAGGAAAGCCCACAGCCAAAAAAGCATCAATTTCCTCCTTCCGTGTAACAAATATAGCATGTCAAACTTTTGTACAATACCAGTACTCCGATCTTTGAGCTTGTTCTCAAACAGTATACAATTAAGAAAGATGAGTGGAATATGCAAGTCTGATAATTTAGGGGGTCGTCGGCCTCCTGTATCTGATCATATCAGTCAAGGTACATTCCCTATGAGTCAAAGCCGTATATTCAATAGGTTAATAAGTGAGAATCAAGTGATCTTTGAGAAATACAAACAGTCTAATTTCAGTTACCCCAGGTTGACGAGTATCTTTCCATCTCTTGAAATGAATTGTCAAAAGGCCCCACCTACTATTGATCCTCCTATGAAAGTGTTCCCTATCAAAGAGCTTCCTATGAAAGTGAACCCTGTAAAAGAATACATCGACTCTCTAAATGCATACATCGAATCTATAGAGGAGGGTTTACAGAAACTGCAAGTAATCCTTAAAGTGGATTCCGACCTCATGCCAGAGGGGGAGACCATAATGCAAGTAGGATTCGATGGCTTTCCTTTTTTAAATAAAATGAAGGATATTGTTTTGTACCCATTACTCCATTCATATACTATGACCCCTAAAGCTATCAAGAAAATGACGCATCTATGGGAGTCACTTAATATGAGGGAATACCATCTATCTGCCTCTTCAGCATTAGTAGGTTTGAATAAACTATATGATTTCAATACCTACAGCCGTGTTATAGGCGGCCCTTCAATCAAAGACATGACTAGTTCATTCATAGGTAAGACTCGAGCATTGGTCGAAGCTATAATATTTTATAAAGGCTCGTATAATCGTGTCTTAGTCTTAACCACCTTGGGATTAGGTTGTACGGTATGGTACACGGTTTCGCCCGGTCTAGCAGGTATGCCCCTTCCTCTTGATCTCTTCCCTGTGGACGCGGAATACCCCATGTTCTGCAGGAATGATTTTGTGCATCCTAAGTTTACTAAAATGTATTTAGTTGAGAGAGAGTATATTGTGAATAAGGTTTTTATGGGCTTGGATACTGTACATCCATTCTCTAAGATCGAGCTCACTATACCAAGTGAATATATTCAAGTCCCTTCTTCATCAGGTGCTAGTACTTCAGGTGCTAGTACTTCAGGTGCTAGGGTTGGTATCTCTCAAGCTGGTTGGGATAATAGATGCGCAGTTAGCTTGGGTTTAATGATAGCTGTCTTTGTTGCCACCAATGTGATTGTAAAGGAAGGCCCTAAACTAATAGAAATGACAATATAAAAAATGATGAAAATGATTAACACAAAAATAAGTAGGCTTTATATCAACTTCGATTCTAGATCTTATTCAACTAAGGTATATAATTACGACCGCTTTCTATTCGAACAAATAGAGGAATCTTATGAAGATCTACAGTTATTAGGTTATCCTGTAATCTCAGAGGAAGAATTTGACTCTCAGCTACTGCTTATACTAGAAGGAGTCTATGAACTATCACCTTTTCGAATTCGTTATCGAGATGCTCAGGGTGTTAAGGACTTTCAAAATAGGAGTGAATGTATACTTTACGGTATAGCCTCCAATAACCCTTATGTCGATAAGGAATCACAGATTTACAGGATTTCTTCTACTGCTCTTAAGGACGAGGTAGTTTTGATGGGATTAGCCCGTGCGATTTTCCAGTTTCACTATTACTACAATATAGAACTAGATGGGGTAGTCGAAAATTTAGCAATGGAGTATTTTGATAGGATCCTTTCTATTAGAAAATCTACTCGGTTGTACCGTATTAGGATCAGGTTTCCTCTATTAGGTGGTGCCATTTCTAAGACTCGGGTTTTAGAGATTGTCAGCCGCCATATATCTACTGATTCTATAACATTTCAATTAGTTAAAAAAATTATATATAACACTTACCAGAACGAAGAAGGGCAGAATTTACTTTTGGATTCGATTCCTGATTTAGGGGATATTACTGTAGCATTTGAAGATCTGCTTATGTTTGAAATATTTGACAAGGCTTTCACCAAGAGGTTTCCAGGTATTAGGTTTTTTAGATACCTCAATGAAGTTGTTATAAATTGTACTAATTTGCATGATGAACTAACCTTCAGCGAGATTGGTGGGTATACTCTATTGAAGCAACTCGATCTTCCTGGTGAAATTGTTTCTATAGGACCAGGTGATGCTCCTCTTTAGTTGTATAACGATATCTATAACTTGTATATCGATAGGGATAATAGTGTTATAGCAAGTAGAATGCAAGATTCAAAGGGCACAGTCTAATAAGCGCCTGAAGTGTGGGGACTAGAGCTTGTACAATGGTGGGATTACTAGATCCCCGGTGGGCTTATAAGGTTCCGTTAAGCCATACTTCTAGATGGTATGCTATCTGCGGTTTCATAAAATGCTAGGTTTGAATGCATGTCTTAAGCGGTGGAGTAGCACTAGTTGAGATACCCAGCTAGTTCGAAGAAGATCTCAAGCTATAATAGTAGTAGAATTACATCTCAGTTGTTTTCATAGCTCAACTAGAAAGAAAAGGTATAGCGTGAAAAGATACATACACTATCTTAGGAAGGGCCTACACAGTCAGGATTGCAGGTGGTTATTCCTTGACTGTCGAGCTCTGAAGCATTGCGTGTAAGAGACTAGACAGAACCGGGTATACCACTAGGGAGAACCTAGATAGTGGAACTGACCTGTAGCTGAGCTAACTCAATGGTAAGCAATCTTCCTGCACTCTACAGGACTTAGAAGGGGTAGCCTGTTTCATAATCTCTCTCAGGGCTACTTGAATCGATCACATAGTAGCCTCTAGCTAGGAGCTTTCTTTCTTCTATAGAGCAGGGATAGAAGGACTCTCCTCATTTACTAGTGAATGAAGTAGGTTCAAGCTTAATTGGTTTCAATCTTCTTTCTTCAATCTTCCGGGGCAAGTTATATGAAACTAGCTGTCTATTCATCTTATAGCTAAAGAGGTGTCTCCAATTTGACATAGTGAAACTAGGAAGGTTGCTTTCACCCCCTCTCCTTCTCTTGCTTTAGGACTAGCCTCCCTTCTTGAGCCTATCTTCCCTATCTCTCTCCTGCTTTAGGCTCTCGGAATGCAGTCGTTCCCTGCCAGGGCGGTTGCCAGGATCGCTTTCCCTTCATCTTTTCCCTTCTCTATTGCTTTGACTTTGGTAGTCAGCTTTCCTATCTCTGTGTTCACCGACATCCTTCTTTAGTACTACTTGTCCTGAAGGTTAGAGTGTTGACCTAACTCCTGACTCTGTACAGCACTGTAGTCGAAGTCAGTGCCTAACTACAGGTATAGAGTAGGAAGCCATTCTGCCTGCTATGCGCTTAGAAAAACATTCTTCATGGACATTTCGCATCTATTACAGAACCATTCACACTCCCTCTAAACTACCCTCTTTTCATGATTATAGAGCTACCTTGCTTCTCTTAATATCAAGTAGTTACCAATCTGATATAGGCTTTAGCGAGAATAGTTTGAGTCTTTCTTTCAATGGAGCGAGAAAGTTGGTGTCTCAACCAATCCCTGCTGGAATAGCTTTACCCGCTGGGAAGATCAAGTACAAGCTCTGCAACGTCCTCCACTTGACTCGAATTCATTTGTTCTAGAATCCCTGACATAGACCCAAGGATACCACAGGACTTTATGTTCTACTATTACAGACCTTGACTAAGAAGAACCCCTAGTAGCTACGACCTCAGGAGAAAGATATGAAAGGTGCTAATCAGATACTCAATCAGGTCCTTAGCCTTACGAATACACTAGTACCATTTGCAAGTGTAAAGACCCTCATATGAGGTCGAAACAATTAGATAGCACCATAAGACTTTAAGGCATTCATAGGGTATGACAGCTCTCTATGGCAGGAGTGAAGGATCAAACCCTACGTCTATCTAATCACCAGTTTGGGGACTGATTTCTTCCCGGAGGTCTACTTGGCTCTCTGGTTGTAGATCTTTCGCTTTCTTACTCCTTTCACTGTCGAGCTATATCTTAGCCCAGAAAGAGAAGGAGAGGAAGGAAACTACGGGGCGAAGGGTTAACCCAACCCAATTGAGCTATCCACTAACTCACCTCTGGTCCTAGGAAGCAAGTATATAGCCTAAGGAGCTAAGAAGGACTAGTCTTTCTTGCTCTTTTGACTGAGTCTGTTGCTTATCTTTTTGTCGGTTTAGCAACAAAAGAATGACTAGGAAGTCCAGGCAACTACCCGAGTTACAGAAAGTGGCTGTCGGCAAAGAAGTCTTACCAAGGATAGCCACATCATTCATTGAAAAAGGATAGGCCACTCGCTGAGAGCCCTAATCAATGAGGATAGGTTTCGATGTGCGGTATTTGCTATATGGTATGGTACAAATTTGATCATTCTTCGTGTGGGGAATGAACGCAAACCGCTTCAAGGCAACAGGCTATCTCCCGACTTTCACTTTAGGAATGCCTTTCAGGCTAGCTCTCTCCTTTAAGGCTAGCTCTCTCCTTTGGTATTCAATTGGCTATATTTCGTAGTGAGATAAGGAATTCATAGTTAGGTTAACCTATTCACTGGAATTAGCTCTTTTGTAGTTAGGTCGACCACTACAATACCATCCCAATACCAAAAAAAATTTGGCTATATTATAGTCATGGTATCAGCTCTTTTGTAGGGTTAACCTATTCACTAGAATCACCAGATCTAGCTAGGTTTTTCTTTTGCATCTACCCGAAGCTTACATCCCTCACCCCTCCTAGGCTATCCCTCCTAGGCTACCACCGTAAGGGTCTTCCTCGACCCCTTTCATTTCATGCTATGCAATCATAAGGATATTGATAGTAGCCTACATCTCCTGCAATTCTTTGATATAGAATCTTTCCGAGCCATCAATTCTACTCGGTAACAACACGATGGGGTAAGTAAGAGGAATGAAATAGCTTGACTGTAAAGGAGATGAAATCACCTCCTAGGAAGAAACCACAGCTGACATCTCTCTATAGCAAGATATTAGCACTCATTCAGTTATCAGGGCTTTAGTCAAGAAGATAATATCATAATAAATGAGAGACTTGAATCCGGAAGAACGGACTAGTTCAATGAAATAGATAGACCGAAAAGTCGCGGGGTAGAGGAACGGTCAACTCATCAGGCTCATGATCTGAATATTGCAGGTTCGAATCCTGTCCCCGCCTATTAGATCCATGTCGACTCTAAGCAATATAGTACCTTAGGAAGTTGACGACTAGAAAAAACTATTCTTTGTGACTATCCTGAAACTCTATTTGAGTACTGTTATTGCTTTGGGGTTAAAGATAACCTGTTGTATATGACAAATAGTTCTAACTTACAACGAGGGTCTTCATGATCTATTGCTTATAAGGAGTGATGCTACTTAGAGTTTTGAAAGTTCCTTGACCTGGTTTACTATTCCGCAAATCAGTACTATCAATGATTCGATCCTACCACTGCTTATGTGGTAACCTTGGGGTGCTATCAACCGATTCGATCCTACCACTGCTTATGTGGTAACCTTGGTGTGCTATCAACCGATTCGATCCTGCCACTGCTTCTATGGTTAGCTATCCTTTTCTTCATGGAGGTTTTTTCATATCACTCTGAGGGTTCTCCTCTGTAGGTTTAGTATCTGCTGTAGTGAGTTCGGTAGGTTTAGTATCTGCTGTAGTGAGATCCGTAGGTTCGGTGAAAGGTTTTTTGATAATAGTAGAGTCTATTTCTTCTTTATTGATAGAGGGCTTTTTCATGCTCTCCAAATCCTTTTGTAGTTTCTCAATGAATTTCTCTTTCTCGTCTAGTTTGATACGTTGCTCGTAGATTTTCTCAATATATTTCTCTTTCTCTTTCTTTAACAGCGCTTGACCCTCTAGGGCTCTATTCCTCTTTGCGACTTCACGATCCACTATGTAGGCTTGACTATTAGGATCTTCATGGATTTCCCTGGGTTTAGTATCAACCCACTCTCCTTTATCAAATACAGGTTCTCTTTTTGTACCAAAAGTCACCCTTACGTTCACAAAGTTCACCGATTTCTCAATCAAAAATTATGTTTTATTAGAACGAAATAAGTTGGTTACCTCTACAGGGATACTTTGATATGGATTCTTATATAATGTTTCAAACATCTCCTTTGTCGCATACTTCTTTGCAGCTCCCTTCAGTCTCATTATTACTTCATCATCCAACTCCAGGCAATACTGCTTAGGAGCTAAAAGCAAGCCCCTTAACACTTTAGCTTCCAGTTTAAACATACCTATTGAAGAAGATATCAATTCATCAGGGAGGGGTGAACCTAGCACTACTGAATATGTGTCAGTGTAGTAGCAGTCATCCCTTGAGATATAAGGGTACATATAGATCCTAGTTGAGGCTGTGATGGCAGCTGATAGTTGGACTGCAGCGTTGCTAGGAGGGCTCCAATGTTCTAATGAAGAATGCCCTACATTTTCTTTGTAGTTTATCACAAAGGTGTTATCTCCTAGCAGATCAGCTACATCAAAATGAACAAATGGTATTAATCTCTTGAGCTCCTCAAGATCGCCTACTGTAGTTTTAGAGCTTAATGGGTTAATCCCGAATCTACCGTAGAGTGAATTCATAAGGATCTTGTACACATAGGACAAAGCATCATTTCCTTTTTTCCTTGCTTCTAACCTGCTTGAAAAGAGCGAGCTAACAAAGTCTTTGAAAGGACTTTCCTTCCTCTCAAAGAGGTAGCCTGAGATAGGGACCACCTTGTACTCAAGGCCTACTGCATACTTCAACTCCTCGCTATAGTAGACTCCTATAAACTCACCAGTTGGAAAGATCAGAGTACCCGTCTTAGAACGATATGGCAGAAAGGGCTTCTTGATTGTCTTCGGACATACCACATATGCCTCAATAAAGCCTAACATGCTATCAATGTCCATGTCTTCCAGATTTGAATACCATACAGGTTTACCACAAGGCATAGGATATTCTTTCATTACAAAAGGATAGAGTGAGTTCACATCATAGTAGTAGAGATTCTCACCATATGGCTTATAAGAATCAGTATGACCTCCATAGTAAGCTTTCCTAATGAAGGTGTCTTCATTTTGGTTAGGAATGTGTATTGGAAAGATCTCATGATTGTAGTATCTCAGACGAAAGATGTTTAGAGCCAGAGATGAAAGAGTGATTTTGCTTTCAATATCTAGTTGGTACAGCTTCCAATAGATGTTTTGTGCTTTTTGCATGACTCCACCTAAGAGAAGGATATCCGTCTTCATATACTCTATCAATACCTCTTTGTCTTTCTCAAGACTTTTCTCGTTTACACCCTCGTGGTCAACAGAGCCTTTAGTCCCAAGATCGAGGCATAGACTCATAGCTAGGTTCTGAAGCGTACCAGGGAGTAGATTCAAGGAATCCCTGAAGCGGAATAACATCACTTTACCTGAATAGACTGATAACTCATAAACCCTATTGTTCCGCATAAGTGGTTTAATCTTGTATTTAGGGTGATGACAAGCAAGGTGCTTAAGCAAGAAAATTCCATCGAATCTTGAGAAGTTGTGGAAGTAAACAGTTTTGGCTTTCTTCTCTTGTTTCACAAGTCTTTCTATCATACTGATCAAGTCAATCATCACTTTTTGACTTCTTTCTTCAAAGCTATCCAGGATGACTTTATAGTCTTCACTATAGTAGGTATGAATTATCATATCCTTTTCTATCATTTTACCAGGATGAACCATCATGAGACCCGCGGCATAAGGCTTATGAATGTTATTTACAATGATTGTCTCGAGGTCAGATACAATGAATGGTTTCAGTTCCGTGCTACCCTTTTTGATAGCTGTGATATACTCAGGATACTCTTTCTCTTTTTCTCTTTTGAGAGCTGTATGTAACTACAGTTCTTTATGGGCTGGGGAAATCTCCTAAATTACAAGAGAGGAAGATAGAGTTAGCATTGATTGGGAAGGAAGGAACTAGTAATCCATTTAAGAGGACTTTACCCTAGAAAAAGTCAAAGGGAGGGAAGGAAATTTTTCTAACTCGGAATGAATTGGAAGTGCGAGATGCACTAATCGGAAAGAGGCTCTCTCTTGACCTGACTTTCCCTATTGGCTTTGACTGCGGTAAGTAATTCACTCAAACCGATTCCATTTATGGAGGGTGGGAAAACGATTTCTTTTATCAGGATTAAAGGCTTAGCCGCCTGACTCACTCCGGATAGAAAGATTGAGGGGGTCAGACACGGCGGAGACTTTCACTGAATATGGGATTGAGACTACGACTGGAATGGAATTGCTCCGTTGATAGATCCAGATTCGCATCCGCCCATCTAAGAGATTTCTTCGTGCCGGGTCGTGAGCTATGTAGAGCGATCAAAAAAATGGGATCTATTGGGCTTTCACCTGCACTGCCTTCGCCTAGGACATTAGAAAGGGCGAGAAAGGGCTTGCTGCTGGTTCGGAACTCTCCTATCTATTTGAATTGATTTACAGCGCCTATTTTCAAGCTTATAAAAGGAATTGCTTCTATTAACTTTAAAGAGTGTCTCTCCTGTCCGGCTCGATCTGAACAAGGTAGGCTGGTAGGTGGGTAGGCTTCTATCCGACTAGTAGGGCATGTAGTTCTCCCCTTAGCCTTAGGGCAGGCACGAAATCAATTAACATCTTATAAAGAAAAGAGGACGACTTAAGACAGCAAGAACGGCCAAAAGAAGTAAGTCACTTGCAAGCCCAGGAAGAATGAAAAGAAATCGATGAATGTGTCTCGACCAAGCAACGAAGAAGCGCTAGCAGATGAGATTGGACCTATATAGACTAGGAAACACAGGGAAAGAAAGTCTTGGGGGTCCCCAAAACAGAGTGAGAACTAGCCCTTTGAGGAGCTCTCTAAGCTGTCTAACTCTCTATTACCATATGCAGAGGGAAACCAGGTTCAATAGCCGGATAGAGTAAGAAAACAACTAAATAGAAATGAGCACTTGCTACGGGTGAAGGAGTAAAGAGTTTCAATAAAAAATCTCCTTAATGCGACTGCCTGAAGGCTGTTCCTGCTACATTTCGGTGGGGAAGAAAGAAGGAATTGAGTCCTTTCACATTATCACGGAAAAAGGGGATTGCCTATTAGTCAATTGTGACTGGAAAAAGACCCGGAACCCCATACCCTCTCATTCACTTAAGGCCGAG